>JAQQZZ010079178.1:0-19729 GCA_030265115.1 Mopalia vespertina
CTATCAATAAGTAAAACTTTTTGTGTGTAATACAATACATTAATTTCCATTTTCATAACCTGATCGTAACTCTGGTTGTCATCCATAAAAGAGCAACACAAGCACCAGTTGAGTAATCAAATCCTGTGCTGCACTCTGGTTGGTCGGCCAGTTTTGAACTATCGAATGATATAGATCAGTGAAGTCTGCTGTACACAGGATTGATGATTCAAGTGGTTCCGGTGTTCCTCTTTAATGGGTAATAACTAGAGTTATGATCGGGTTAGGAGCATCAGAATTTTTGTATTGCATTTGACAGAAAAATGTTTACTTACGTAGAAAACACGGTTTTTGGGTGGTCTTGACCTTTAAGACACGGATGCGATTGCATTTCACTAAAATTCCGCTAAAAAATATGCCGTCAATGTATTATTTCACAATACAATACAATGCACATATTTGCTATGAACATGTTAACTTGAGAATAAATTCACTAAATAGCTTTAAACGTGGAATATAGTAACGTTTTGGATTGATCTTCACAATCTCTGCAAAACAGTTTGGTCGCCATTGCATAATTGTACAGTATTCACCTATATGTTGTGGACTTGATAATTTGAGAATAAAATGACTGATTAACTATAAACTTTGGTTAACATGATAAATGGGTTTGGTTTTTATCAAATTCCGCACATAAGTATGGCCGCCATTGCGTAATTTTTCATTATTTACGTCTACGTGTGCTGTAAACGTTATAACGTGAAAACAAACTCTTCATGCAATTAAATTATAACTTGGAATGTAGCTTCATGTTGTTAAGTCGTCGAATGGGATTACATTTCGCAAAACATAGCCGCCACTGCGTATAGTATTACATCAGTCACAGTTGAATGTGATATAACTTTTTTTAAAGTCACCTATCAGATTCATAATTGGAATGTAGCCTCCCACCTGTTGAGACGATCGTATTCGACGAATGGAATTGTACTTTCACCAAATTTAGCAAAAACAATATACACGGTAAGAAAGACAATTTTGATTTCTCCACCGGGATTCCAGCTTTGGTCTCTGGCTATGTATATTTTAAATTAAAAAATATTTTTCGAATTGTAACAAATATAGTCAGACCTACCTATCTACCTCAGTCGGAATAAAGCAACTTCTGTTTAAATTTCAGCCGAGTCCTGAGTACGGTTAGGCCTCTAGAAGAAGCATGTGTCATTTTTTCCTGTGCATATAGAAAACCATGACTAAATTAAATTGTTCACAATCCAATATTTTGATTGACTATGTTTTAACAGTCAAGCCTGTCCAGCGGTAACAGGACATGACAGGGTTCTGGCCTATCTACCGTTCTTCCACGCCTACGGTCTCAATGGCAAGATTCTGTACTGTCTAAATAATGGAACATCTTTGAACATTATTCCAAAGTTTGCGGACAATCTGCTCGATATATTGTCCCAAGAAAAGGTAAGTTTGATCTAAAATCAAGACTGACCGACGTACTGGTGTGTAAGATTATTTCACTAATATTTTTTTTTATTGGGGTTTAATGCCTACTTAAGGTTATTTCACTCACATGATGGCGTGTAAGCCCAATGGATGAAGGAAACCACCCTCGACGAAAATAGCAACAAAGGCAAGACAGGACAAAATAAAAAGACATCACAAACAGATTGGCTTTGTGTTTCCCAATGGCTCTGAGAACACCAGGGCAACAGGCCCTCTGGCTAAGGGCAGTTTGTTTGAAGAGTAGCAATTCTGTCTTTTCTTAGCACTGGAGGAAAATTAACTTTTCAACATTATGGAAACGCTTCACATCTTGGTTGCGCTTTTGTCAATAATTGTTAGAATGCACCGCCTTCAAATAAGTGAAATACTCTTAAGCACGGCGTAAAACACCAAGCAATGCAATCAAACCAGGGCAACAGAAAGCTGCGTCCCAACACTCCGCAAATGTTACGGGTTATAGACAGCGTTTTACTAGTTTAGAGAATCATTCAACATTCCACGAGTGATATAAGTGAAGGCGGCATTGTTCTGCTCGACACAATCTTCCCAAAGACATAGGGCTTTAAGATCAGAGACGATTGTTTTTGCTCCAAAATATATTGCTGGGGGGGGGTTTGTTGTTGTTTTTTCGGGGGGTTGACGACTGATACATAAAAACCTTGGAAAACCGTGAAAAAATAATCTCGTTAAAACTTCTCCCGAGATGCCCAGAGTTGTGTCAGCCTCCCTCGTACATACCATGTCTACTGACCGACTCAAACACGCTAATGACTGAGCAACAGCCGGGGGCTCCGAAAAGCTATATCCGTATTACTGCAGTAAATATCTGAATGTTACAAATAATACAGACTTTGGTCGCGAAATTTATTTTTTCCTAAATTTGAATGACCAATGGCTCAACATTTCGTCCTTAAAGCGTTTCCAGAGACGAGTTTCACAAAGACAGTTTTTCGCAAGAATTTTAATGATGTGAAAAATAACTTTCATCAGTTAATGTTTCCTCTGATTATACATGGTATAATGTTGCCATTCAACAGTCGACATCTCTAAAAAAATCAACAACATTAGCAATAAACATTTGCTTATCATTGAGATTGTCAGACGGCTGTTAATCTGACTATCATCAACATATTTTCAGATAACAATCTTCCATCTGGTCCCACCGATTTGCCTTTTCGTGGTGAAACACCCAAACCTGGAGAAGTACGATTTGTCTTGGATGAGACGGGCGATGTGTTCCGCGGCTCCTATAGGGAAGGCCCAGGTTGATCAGTTTATAGAATCCACCGGGATAGAAGAGTTTGTTCAAGGTGCGTTAAGGGACTATTTCAAACGGAAAAGTATGAAACAATCGTATGAATTTATATAGTTTTATAAATCATTCACTGATATTATAGTAAGATTGGGGGGGGGTGACACTTTAGAAATGTTACTCGGTGTCCGTCCATCCATCCGTCTCAAATGTTAGTGAACACGCTAGCTTGAAAACAAATTTACCGAAAAACTTTAAAATAGCCTCCTATTAAGGAAACGAATGGGATATGGCCAAATTCCGTAAAACAAAATGGCTGACATTGCATAATTTTACAATATTTACGCCTATGAGTCGTGAAAATGACAGTTTGAGAACAAATTCACAGCTTCATCTGAAACTTTGGCTTCGTCTAAGATGACGAACTGTTATGAATATCACCAAATTCCATTAAACAAAATGGCCACCATTCCATAATTTGGCAGTATTTACGTTTGATGTGTTGTGAACAGAAGACGTAAGAACGAATTCACGGACTTTTTTCTAATTTGAAAAATACTTTTCTTCGGTAAAGAAACAAATGGGATATCTTTCTCAGTTAATACTATAGATGTGGTTGTATTTCAATCAATTTTACACAAAAATATGGCCGACATTGCATATTGCACCAGCATGGTGATAAACACCATAACTTTTACTCTTTGAAAGGCTATTATTAGTCGTCAACACCAGATTAAATAGGTAATAGTAGACTAGAGATAAACATTCAATATGACGTGACGTCATCTAAAAGCGGATTAAATTCATAAGCGCTTAGAGCAACCGGCCCCTGTTTCTTATTGACCTGAAGTTCTATTCCAGTTCAACTCAACGTGGAAATCCAGGCTTAATTTTGCAAAACTTAGGAGCATTCCGCTGCGTATTACCGTAAATAAAATTTACGATTTATTTGTTCATTTGGCTTTTGTAGATTTTTTTTCTCGACATTAAAACATTGTGAATATGGTATTAATCTTCCTGATTATAGGTTACGGGATGACAGAGACGGCTCCTGTGGCTGCGATAGATGTTCACCCAATAAGAGCTGGATCGGTAGGTCAGCCAGTATCCAGTACCATTATGAAGGTAAACGCGCCGAGTTTCATTTCTGTGCTGTTTATAAGCGTCTTACTCACGCGGGTTATACAAGTCTTCATATTCAGTCAAAAGATTTCCTGATAAATAGTTACCAATGTAGGTGTTTTAAGCAGTATAAATGTAATACCTAATTGATAAAAGCAATAATAATGTATGTCACATATACAACTTTTCATATTGAGTCGATTCATTTCCCGTTAAATGGTTTCCGATTTTTTAAAGATGTATAAATGTAATACCTTATTGAAAAACGAAATATTCATGTATGTCGCGTATTATGTTTTGATACCGTTGTGTTGTTTTGCTAGATTGCTTGGCTGACTAATTGATTGATTGACTGTTGTATTTATATTTCGTTGCCTATCTCACCGTAAATGTGATGCGTCTTTTGTGGACTTGGAGGTTTTAACCGGTTTTTGACATCTATACCATGTTTCTTAGAAACACTTGATATTATAGCAAGGTTAACATGATTTTTTTTCTTTGTTGTTTAAATAGTAGACTAAGTGTTTCCCAAAAGGGCTAGGTTGGTTTGTGGTAGTTTTACAAAGATATCAGTAAAACAGGGATTTTAAAGACTTCGCGTTGAACTTTATATGTAAGGGTTTTTAATTATTTTTCCATCCTCTGGGTATAAAGGTAGCAAAATGTCTTGTAATGTTGTCTTCCTGTATAGTAACAGTGAAATCACTCCCTGCTTAGGTTGTCGACCTTGAGACAGGACAGGAACTGGGTCACGGTCAAACTGGAGAAATATGCATCCGTGGTCCTCAAGTCATGGCTGGTTACCTGCGAAACCCAGAAGCTACGGCTGCTACAATACAAGACGATTGGCTTATGTCGGGTAACATCTTAATTAATACTGTGGTTTTTGCGAAATTGTTGTAAGGGTTTTTTAATACCTTGAATTCTATCATATTCGAACTATTTTATTGTGTATGTTCGAAGTGTAATACATACAAAATAAATCTAACAAAGTTATAGATAATATCGATCTGAGCCATGTCAACCATATAATAAAACAACGAACAAATCCGTGTCCTAACGACTTTTACAATCTGATAACGAATTTCCCAGGAGTCTAGGGTGAAGAATAGTCAGCGATAGTAACCGATGCTTGGCGAAAGCTACCGACTAACATTTAACCGGCTCAAGACAGACGTTTCTGCGAACCGATTGTACACTACTTACACCTTACGTCACTCTATATCTTTTAACATGGGGGATGGAAACAAAGCCATCTACACTACGGAATACGGAGTTGCACACTTCTGGTCACATATATGTCCAGTAGGCTTATACTATGGAACAGCATACCACGAAGAGACCATATATCTGTTAAATATGCGTAAACTTGATCTTAAATTGGCTCCAATGTGCACATGATACCTCCCAAAATCAGTAAATATCCTAGAAACCTCTCTCGTGTTATCGCAGTCGATTAAGGGGCACATCTGGGGTTTTCCCGGTCAATGGAATACGCCGATTCAATTTAACGACAGTAGGAATCTACGGCCGAAGGAAAGAAGTGCTCGAAATCAACTTATAAACATGATCAAGAGCAAGTTTTGTGTTCACAGTTTAAATAATATCCAAATCCGGTCGTTGTTCGTTTTCTTTGAGTCTCATTTTGTAACGATCAAGCACCTTTTAGCTTTTCGACGCAGACGGACTCATATATGTAATCCTGGGTATTCAAGCTTTCAAAAAATATATACATATAATATATGGTACAGATTGATATTCTTCTGTATAAGAGACTAAATACAACGGGTGTTCTGAAAATCGACCAAAGGGTCCAGCAAGACCTTAAGGACAAGGAGTACTATGAGCTGGAATTATCGTAGTTCTGAAAATAAAAACAAGAAAGTTTTAAAAAAATAATATATATGTATTTTAAAAAATGTGACTACACTCTACAGCGTAGCTGAAATGCCTCTGAATGTGGCGTGAAACAATAACCTATCAATTAATTAATTACGATTGGGCCATAAGCATGTAGACGTGTTTGGTTTCACTCAAGTCATCCTATTTCATATTCTCTATCAACAGGTGATATTGGCCATTTTGATTCTGATGGTTACTGCTATATAACCGATAGAGTAAAGGAGCTAATTAAATACAAGGCCAACCAGGTAACTACCGATTTTATAATCAATCAAAATCAAAAAGTAAAAATACTTGATCGTAGTGAAAATGTTAACACATGTTTTACTTTTCTAGATTGATGTTATACGCCGTGCTTAAGGCTATTTTATTGATCTGACAGCGATATATTCTAGCAATAATTGATACCAGCATAGCTATTAAATGTTAAGTGTTTTGATACTGTTGGACGATTAAAAAAAACGCATTGCTCGATCTCGTCACGCGATGCATTGAAATTGTCAGGATTGAGAAAAGACGAATGCAATCTATTTATTCATCTGAGTTTCGTTTGGTGTTTTATTTTTTTATTTCATACGACTGAAATATCTACCGTGCCGATCGAGTCACGCTTTCTTATTTAAATAGATTTGGCAAGATGGCGGCTGATGTAATATAACTGATTGGCTAATTTGAATTATTTGTGGCAAGGCACTCGTCAAATGGACATCCAATCATTGTGCCGTGTCTGTGCGAGAGTATCACCGAATGGTTGAAGTTGTAGGGCATTTCTTCTCTGTTTTATGATGATCTGTTTGGTGATCATAGGTTGCTCCAGCTGAATTAGAAGCTCTGTTGGTGACCCATCCAGCTATCCAAGACGCGGCGGTGATCGGAGTTCCGGACGAAGAGGCTGGAGAACTACCCAGAGCATACATCGTTACGAAACCGGGAATCTCGGCAGATTTAACTGAGAAAGATGTTATGGACTTTGTTAGTGGTAGGTGTAAATTGGACATTCGCTATCTCGTTCAGTAGCTGATTTAACCACGGTTAAAAATTACCCTCACCTATGGCGCACTGAAGCGGGGAAAAATATAGACTTTTAAATGTTACTCCACGTAATTTTTTTGCTAATAGTAACAAAAAACAATACATGTTTTAAAACATTGTACATGTACAAGAAATATAATTTTGTATTTGTATACATATAAAAATCAATTTTAAATAGGTCACGTGAATTTTGGATCGAAAAAAAAAGATCTTGAATCGAAAAACAGCCTTGTAACAAATATAAATCTTTGATCATATAAAAAAAATTCACGGACCACAAAAATTCATATTATATTGATAAAAATCTTTTTCTTGAACAGAATTAACATTTCTTGTACAATGTTTTAAAATATGTATTGTTTTTTGTTACTATGAGCAACTATTTGGAGTAAAATGTAACAGTCTTGAATTTTTTTTTCCGTTTTGGCGACCACGATTGGACTTCACCACCTGGTCAATGTTTCTGATTTTTATTTCTATCTGATATTTCATAGAGCTTATAGTACACTCCTAGCAAGTGTGCATTAGCTGTCAAAAGTGTGGCTGAAAGTACAGAAATCTCAATTGATACTGTCCAAAGATCTTCAAACAGTAGAGGAGATTAACTGGTCGTATCCCAAAGATCCAGGCATAATCAATATGGATACAGTTTTAATAACTACGTAATTATACTTTCAGAACAAGTTTCTCCCTATAAGAAGCTACGAGGTGGCGTGGAGTTTGTCAGTGAAATCCCAAAGTCACCGTCGGGGAAGATTCTCAGGCGAATGATTAAACCACCACAACAGGTGCGAGGAATACTATAAATAACACTTTCTCCTTGTACTAATTCTAATGTGTTTTCATGTTGATTGATTGTTTTACCCCGTACTAAACGTTATTTCACTCAAGCCCATGCAAGGGGCGAAGAGAATCACCTTGATCGTAACTGGCAACAAATAAAGGCAAGACAAACAGAGATCTTCACGTTGCCCCTTTACTCTGAGAGTACAGGGCAACCTGAAGCTCCCTTCCAACCCTGCCCTCGGTGTTCGGCGGCTGGGATATACTTGATCGAATACAACATTACAATAGGCAATAAAATCTGTTATTAAAATGGGCGTAGGAACCATTATGGTTACATGGAGACATTGACTCTAAGATATACCCGGGTCATCTTGTTTTGCACTTCTTTGCTGATCTGTGGCAATCGTCGCCCCAAATATTGGCGGAAATTAATGCGCGATGGCCTGGCATAGCGTATATGGGAGTTTAGCGCGGCGACAGTCGACCGAATGCCTCGGTCATGTCCGTACCATATATAAACTCATTGAGTCATTTTTATGGTAATCACGGGAGGTAAATTCAATAGATTTACTGTCATCATATGACGGAGTTTTCCACGTCCATATCTGAAGGCTATTCTTGTGTTGGTATGATGACGTCATTGGAGCTACATTATTATTAAATTACTTTTAGAGGACAAAATTTGTACTATTTGCAACAAGTCATACATAGGAAAGGAACGGTTTTTTATTCAAATTTCAAATGTGATTTCACCGAAAAACTAGCTTGATTTGCTCGTTGTTTTGGTGTAAATCCGCGGAGTACTTTGGTTTTCGTCCAGGCATACCCACAAAACATCCGGCGGTTAACATTAGACGTTTTCCTGTAGTATTATTGCTCCCATTCACCTCCGAGATAACTGTACTGGTACGGAAAGTGTCGAAAGATGTTCCGACATGAGAAAAAACCAGGATGTCACAGAAAATCGACTGAAGTCGGGAGGTGTGACCTCTGCAACGACGTATGTCCCACCTTGTAAAACTGTATGGATAGTGAACATAGTCCGCACACAAACATTTCCTCTTTCGTGAGACTAAGCAGTTCCACGTAATGACTGTGCGAGCAACATGTTTATTAATACATGTAATGTGTCGCTCACGAAAAGATAGAGGCAGAGTTCTTCATCTGTAATAGGCTATAAAGCCTTATTTAGAGATACAGAGTTATAGCGCACATAACTGTGTACTTTCAAGTTTTCTCACTTACCGCACAAATGCGTTCAATTAGTACTGTCCAATAGTATTTGATATACTGAACTTTCTGACACATTTTATACGCCAAACGAGACTTGAAATTGCCCATTAGCCTTGTTAAAAATACGGATATACTGTTCAAGTATCGGTTGGCAACCCGCCATTTTTGTCTTCCACCTCGACTCGGAATGTTAGCAGAAGAGCCATTAACTGCCCCGGTTTAGGCATGCTTTCCTCATAAAAGGATACATAACTTATTCGATAGGGATATTTAACCATGTATTAAGCCTATGTGTCTACTTAATTGAAGATTTGAGCCCTACATCAAATTCCGAAGTAGGTCAATTACACAGTTAGGAACGTTTAAACTCTGTCGCTAACGAAACGGTTGCAGTTTTCAACCATGTTAATCTTCAATATTCTTTTTCAGATTTAACAAGATGTAGAGGGATA
This sequence comes from Mopalia vespertina, assembly GCA_030265115.1. NCBI lineage: Eukaryota > Metazoa > Mollusca > Polyplacophora > Chitonida > Mopaliidae > Mopalia > Mopalia vespertina. Next base: position 9,271 of record JAQQZZ010079178.1, read on the forward strand.
ATGAATCTGCCATCCACTTCATAGTACATGGTCGGGGAATTTGGATTGAACGAATTACTGATGTCTGAAAAATACCCAGGTCTTTGTCGGCGAAATTATTTTTAAAAAGTATCGATCTCTTTAGAAAAAGATATAATTTTGTACACCACAAAATACACTTTGTATATTGCAATGTAGAATTTTGAGGTTTGTAGCTCTGGATATGGTGAGGTTACCTATATCACCGGAACCACTTTATACCTGTTTAACAAACAGTAACGTGTGTTCGGTAGGAAATTAAACTTACAATTCTTTAAATGGGAAGAACAAGCGATTTTCGACAAGCTTGAATGGTTTTCCGATCCTAAAACGATAGGATAGCAAAATGATAAATATTTAACGATTTTGATTGATTTGTTTTTTATGCCGTGGGTGTTTCATTTATATGACGGCAGTGTCTTCCAACTATAACTGATGTTACCCGGCCATGTCTTCAGGATGGCCCAATATAGGAAGACCTGGGGAGAGCCAAAAAATAAATAGTTAAAACAACAATTTTGGAAAAACTCAAGAATTAATTTTGCATGACAAAGGCCCCAAGCGGCGTTGACAATTATACATAATTATTTCAGAACAAACAATAACTGAATGTCTAATGACCATTCCCTGGCTTGTACAGATATACAGTATTAGAGGTTATCATGACACTTCTTCATAGACAGGATCTTTAGACCTAAGTGTACTTAAACAGCACAATAATTAACTGGTATGTGTATCATCATTATTCCTTATGGTCAACGACCATTTAAACCGTTAAAGATAACATTATTCTCACTTGACATCGGCTTATAGTCACCTTTCATTAAGAACAGATTACATTTATTTATAATGTTAATAAACGATTTTATCATGTATTGCTTAGTGTTCTAGCTTGCCATTACATATTGACTTTAAACCTATCCCTTGATCTAATTAATCTTTAACTATAACTGTTATTTAACATAGACCTACAAGTACTTTAATTAACTAATTACCAAACTCATAACTGTGGTCCTTTAACCGTAATAAACATGAACAAACTTAAATGTTTACTGTTATAAACTTATTAAAAACTTCCTTATGTAACAAATTCCAAACTGGTGTATTTTTATACTTTCTATATGATATGAATTATAAAATTATAATACAAAGATATTTCTTTTTAAGACAATTATTTAACTGGATTAATAGCAAATCCATTAATCTATCAAACAAACAACAATTTATACTAGTATTGAACTATTGCTGCATAGGACATGTGTTCAAACTAGAACTAGACCAGTGTACTTGAGCATGTTTAGATAACTTGTTTAATGTTATCCTCTTAATCAAATATCAGTTAAACTTTACTTTAATGCTAACAATGTAATATTGGGTCAATAGGAAACCGAAGTCTCCCTAAGGACTCGTTTTAGTTTCGACTACCGGTGCCAAGTCTCTTTTTGGTTACATGCAAAATGAATAGGACTAGATTTTTGCTTGATTGTCTCGCCTTTCTAAAAGCAAAAAAAGTATTTTTATTTGATTTCCATTATAAAGAGGGCTCATTGAAATAGTTTGCCCGCCTCAGATTTTTTTAAAACTATTTTATTTAAAAATTGGCATAAATCCATTTTATTTATCGAGTTAAGTTCAAGTGAGTTGTTTGTGTTATTTGTTTAAATAATAGTCGGAAATGGGAGATTTATTTTACTCTAATGTTAAAAGAAAGACCTTCAAAACGAGTCTGGAACCAAAACTCCAAACCACGCGAGACTTCTGTCCCCTATATTCCAGTTATTTTATAACCAATACAACTTTAGTTAACTTTCATGGATCTTTCAGTCATTTTTAAAACCTACCTCTCCTTTAACATTTAGAAGATGGCCACAACGGTATGACCTCGCATAAAATGTCCGCGAACTTCTCCACCAAATTTTTAAACTTTTCATGAATCTAACAATTTTAATTTGCTTGTCTACGCAGATGTGACTATCACAGTACAATCACTAAATATTCATGAGATGCCAGACATTCCTGTGGAGAGCCAAAAATAAATAGTTAAAACTATATTTTTGGAGTAACGTAAGAATGTATTTTGCATGACAAAGGCCCCAAACGGCAATACAAATTATACATGCCCCATACATCACAACGTAATGCTTCAGTTATGTCTCAAGAGTAACTATCTTTTAACCATAATCAAATCTTAGATAAGAAATTTGAAAAGTGGCCATTGTATATGAGCACAATATTACATTGACACTAGCACAAGCTGGTGGTTGGATGGAGCTTCCGGTTGCTCAAAGATGTCGAGGAAGCCGGTTTGTTTATGATGACGGTATAATGTCCTGTCTTTGTAGACTTTGGCGTCTATGGGAGGTTTCCTTCTCCCATTAGGCTGCCACGCCGTCGTGTAAAGTGGAACAACCTTAAGTGCGGCGTTAAACCCCAATCAAACAAACACTAGCACAACCATAAAATGTTTTGATACTGCACGAAAGTTAATCTTCCTCTAGTGCTGAGTAAAGACAGCTTTGCTACTCTTCAAACAATAGCCGGAGGAACTAACGAGTTTGGAACCTAATCTCGCAAAACATTATCTCCATATACAATGTATAACATTAATGATTAGTTTCTAATGTAATGTACGTGTGCTGGTGGATCCAAAACAGAGCACCTAGCCACAAGGTGCTACCGTCGCGGCCGTAGAAAAGTACGCAAAGTGTTCAATCATATTCGAATTCCATGGCCAGACTTGAATGACCCAAGGAAGCTACCGTTTGTCGTTGCTCAGACATAGGAATGCCTGGCCACTAGAACTTAGTGGCGAGGATTACTGCTTTGAATAGATTGTTTGATATGGTTACAGCACGGAACTTCAAGATTCGTTCATTCACAGGACGGCGTAAGCATCATAGAAACAAACTCTTGAAATGTGCTGCAATGTGTTTTAATATATTATTTTGGGTTTGGAAAAAGGGTTAAAAACTGTTAAATATCCGTATCAAAAGAAACTTTTTCAGTTATGAAAGGTCCCAATTTTAGTACAATGTTAAAGTCTCCGCCGTGTGTTTCTTAATAGGCCTAACTGGAGGGCCGTGGCTAAGTGGTTGGCGTGAGCGCCTACTAATCCTACTTCGATGTAGCACAATGTATAGGGCTAATTTATTCCGAAAGACGGAATAATAATCCTATTCATTGTGCTAACTTCGATGCACCGTTCACGGGATCGAGTCCGTCTTTCGACCATCAGGTATATGAGGGAGTCACACGATGTGGCTCCGGCAATCGCGGAGGTTGTTTTTACGGGGTTTCCTCCCGGTTTTCAAACGCAATTATAGGCAAGGCAAAATGTGAATTGGACAATCCGCCGTCCTATAAGTGAAATACCCTTGAGTACGACCTTTAACCTCGAACAAACGAAATTAATAGCTGGCTACACTGACGGTCAACTGGCTTGTATATAAACAGTAAGTGAAGAATTAAATTTTTACCAAAATATGGATTCGTCCCACCAATACGTTGTTTATGTAGTTACTATACGTATAGGTAGGGACAAATTATAGGTCACACACAATAAGAAAAGAAAAACAGTTATTTTTTCAATAACGTATTTTATTTACAATCAAACACGTTCAAGCCAGGCGACACGGGCCTTGGCTTAGTGGTAGCGTGGGCGCTTACTAATCCTACTTCGATTTACCGTTAACGGGATCGAGTCCGTCTGTCGACTATCATGTATATATGAGTGAGTCACATGATGTGGCTCTGGCAATCGCGGGGGTGGTTTTTACGAGGTTTCTTCCCGGTTTTCCACCGTAATTAGACAAGGAGCAGTGTGAAGTACAGTCCGTCGTCATATTAGTGAATTACCCATGAGTACGACGTTAAACCCCAATCAAACAAACAAACCGTGGCGACACGTACTACAGATAATCAAAATAGTTTATTCTGCGTATAGACGAGATGTGGGAGAACCATTAAACACCAACACCATGGGGCAAAGATGGTCAAACTCCTCTGGTCTTCTGGATGAATTCCATCGTAGAATTTATCCAGCACGAACAATGACTTATATGAACTTTTGCAGTGCGTATGACCCCTAGTAAAGACTAAACGCGATATTTAATGTTCACTTTCACTACATGAAGTTATATTTTAGTCAAATCATGGAAGGCAATCCAAATAATGGATTTGGTTTTAAGATTTGTTCGATTATAAGCGGATAATTCACCGCCATAATCACTTGAATGTAGGCCTATTGTTTGTCCACATTACGTGGAATACGAAAGAGGCGAAAAATTCATTCTGGGTACAGTTTAACAGCCTATGAGGACTGTAGAACATTGGTATGTATTTAAATTAACTTTGGCAAGGTTTAATACACCTGCACTGTAATCTTGTTAATTAGTTACTAAATAACGGCCTACACATTTTAGGATTAAATTAATAACAAGCTTCTAGCTTCTTGAGAAAAAAAATAGAACTCATCGGTTCTGTAAATAACTCCAAAAGATGTTATTTTGGGCGTCCGAATTGTATGCCATTTCCATTATAAATATAGGCTCCTAAAAGTTATAAGTAGTCCGTTATAAATATGGTAGATGCGGAGTTCTGTATGTCTAATAGTTTATCCTGCAACATAAACATGGGTATAGCTAGAATGTAAGCGAAATTCCGGTTGATAACTTTACAAAGATGCGTACATTAAGTTTCATCTCCGTTTGTTTTGATCTCATTTAATTAAAGTGTTGCCAACCAGTAGCGTGTGTTCGGTAGGAAATGAACGGAGCTTATAATTCTTTAAATGGAAATAACCAGCGATTTTCACCAACAAAAACAAAAAAATGTTTCTCTTTTTGATGTTTACTGCGAAGGGTTTGAAATTTGTCTGTACGTATACAATCTTAGGTACTATATTCACGCCACAGCGCTGCTGAAATACTGCTGAATGTGGCGTTAAACACCAATCATTAAATCAATCAATCTGCAAGCTTTCAGGATTTTCCTATCCTTATTTTAAAGCCGTCCGTATTTTGATTTAAATCCGCATATAGATAGATGTTTAACACAGTATATTATATCAATAATTTCTCATATAATGTACATATGCAGGCTGTTTGGAAAAGCGCACACCTCGCCATCAGGGTGTACTTGTCGCAGCCTATACTGTTCGTCGTTGGACAGACATAGGAATGCCTGGTCAGTGGAACCTGGTGGCGAGGATTACCGTTTTTAATAGCATTTAATTGGGGTTAAATAAAATAATTTTGCAGTGCATAATTATGGTCCCTTGTAAATACTATTGATTTAAGCGGTTTTTAATATGAACTTTTCATATAAAGTAATATTATCGTCAAATGCAAGGACACACAAATAATTGGTTTGGTGTTAAATTTGTTCCCAAGTGTATTTTATTTATATGTGGGTATTTCACCGTAATCGCATTTTAAATATAACCGGTATTGTAAGAGCGACATTTTTTTACAAAAGGGGGAAAACGGAAGAGGACGAAATTTCATTCGGGATCCAGTTCTGCAACAGCTTGCGGTGGTAAACATCTAAAAGGGAAACAAATCAACTGAAAAGGACATACAAAAGTATTAACATTTTTATTTTCTTGTTTTGTTTTTTGGGATAAAATATGTCAATATATCAAATATTTTATTTTGTTTAAACTATGTCAGATATAGGTATTTACAATCATTCATAAAAATCAATACCGAGTTTTTCGTTTTGGCAAGCCACCAGCACTATGTGTTTTTAACCGAAGGTGATTGCCACTGGGCTGACCTCGAGAGGGCAGAAATTAACGACCAATAATAAAACGGAAAGAAAAAGCGATTTTCGATAGCTTTCGGTGTTTTTCGATCCTTATTTTAAACCCGTCCGTGTTATGATTTACATCATTATAAGAAAAAACAAATCTAACGGTTTATAAACTTATCTAGCAAAAAAACTAGTATATACAATTAATGCGGTCTATAATATAAATGGGCGAGTGAGAAGATAAAAGCTGTATCTGTGTCATGTGTACAACCGAGTGAAGTGCAGGATGTTGCGGGCGTTACGAGGATACGAAACGGACTTTATACCAAAGAAAACACACTGAACAAATTTATGTTTAATGCATTTATTGCAATGAAACACTGAATGAAGCTTTAAACATTTATTGACAATAATTTCACAACTGGTTAAGTCATTTGTATATTTAGCACTTATTTTTGGCGATGGCGATCATGAAAATAGAAATGTTAAGGTTTACTTTAACACGCTTAACATTGGACATTATAAATCTTTGTAATAAAAATACAATTCCTCTCTCGACATTGTTATATAAAGATAAGCAGAATTAGAACAGAAGATATTTAGGCAATAGTAAACAGTAGAGATAACTCTTCAGTCGAACGATATAGGTAACAGATGTAACGTGGACACAATAATATCCCAGGTTGGTGTTTTACAAACCGTTTAATATTTAATATAATGTAAAAGAATGATAAGTTAGAAATATTGCTTAATTGTGCTTGCTTCAAAACACATTTTTGTTCTGTTTGATTGGAGTTAAATGCCATGCTCAGGGGTATTTCTCCTATATAACGGCGTGCCAGCCCATTTGGTGGAGGAAACCAACCTCACAGGTAACATACAGGATGAAACATTTGTTTGTTTGATTGGGGTTTTAACGTCGTTCTCAAGGGTATTTCACTCAGATTGTCCACTTCACACTGTTCCTTGCCTCATTACTGTGGTAAACCGGGAGGGAGCCTCGTAAAAACCACCCCTGCGATTGCCGGAGCCACCTCGTGTGACGGACTCATATACCTGATGGTCAACCGGGGAACTCGATCCCGTGAAAGGTAAATTGGAGTAGGATTAGTAAGCGCGCACTAAGCCGCGGACCAAGGATGGAATGAGAGCAGGACGGAAAGGACACCACAAAGGCATCAAATCTTAATTATATTTAACTTCGCTGTATTATAAATAGGTAACATTTTCAAAATAGATGAAATTTGGTATACCCTTAAGTATAAAGTCATTGCCCATTTGCACAGACAGCACTAGGGCATCAAATCTTAATTATATTTTGCTTTGCTGTTTTTTATATAAAATTGTCTAAATTGATAAAATTGTATATACTCTTAGTATAAAGCCACGAAAGTCATACTATTGTTTGATATCAAAGTTATATTCAATTCGTGGCCCGCATGTTGCAATTGTTGGCACATGTAGGACACCAAGCATTTCCTGACACATATCAGGTACGGTATTTCATCCAAGCGCCAGAGGTCCTTGTTGCATGGTGAAAAATAACAGCCATATATGTTGTCCGTATCAACAGGTAACATTTCATAGCCAGGAGGAGTGTCGACCTTCTGAAAAGACAGGAAGCGTGATTGAGTAAATATATGTCCTTGACAAAACAAAATTGATCAGGATTTACTTATTTAGTTTTTGTCTTTCAGGTTATTACACTTAACGCTTTAGGTGTATATCAGTATACATGGTTTGTAAGCTTAGGGTTAAAAGCCGTTCAAGTATGATGTGCCAGTCTAAAGACAACCTCCGTCCTTGTACACATCACTGGCACTATAGGACAGTATACAAGATTGTGCCTAGTTGGTGTTAACGTTAATGTCGTACTCAAGGGTATTTCACTTATGGGACGACGGATTCTCCTCTTCTTACTCTGAACTACTTTATATGGTGGAAAACCACGCCCGATATAGCCGAAAGCTATAACCTCGTCTGACTCCAGTATACAAGACATTTACAGGATATATTAATTATTTTTTTGAAAGTTATAGATTGGAATATTTTAAGTCCCAGCCAAAATTGCAAGTTTTTCCGATGTGTGAGGTTTATGTATCTGTTACTATATGTACAATTTAAAAAGTGCTTTATAGAAAGGTATTTTTTATTACTACAATAACACTACGCATTCAGAAACAAAGTAATCAATCCCCTAGCACATTTGGCAATATTATTTATCGGTTGATAGGAATGCAAAACTTGTATTATAATTTATCAACATGTAAAAAAGCAAGATTACCTTTTACTATGAGGCATCAAAGCTTTAAAGGTACCAATAATGCTGTCTACGCAAATCACTTTTCATGCCTTAACTGGAAATAGATTGTACAGTGTCATCCATAGTTGAAGTTAGAGATAGGTCTACACCAACATCTGTGATGTCTGCAATGGAAGTAGATTGTCCAGTGGGGGGGTAGGTCTACGCTATCGTTTGTGATTCCTGCATTGGAAGTAGATGGTTAAGTGTCCCCAGGAACTGAATTTGGGTTTAATTTTACAGTCTCCCATGAGTTCAGATAGTATTTTCACACTGTCTGTCCCAATTGGACGGTGTATAGCGGTATTTTCCTGACTGTGTAAATCTCTAGTCTTTATCTACTTAAAGATTGATGCCTATATTACCGAGATGTACTATTAACAGATATATCGAATTATCAAAGTGAAGTCAATTGATCGGATAAATTGTCAGTTCTATAAATTGTCAGCACCAAAAGTCAAATGATCTGATCATCAAGAACTGAATGTCTATATTGTAGCAATGTCAAACGGTATGAATACGAGAAACGAGTTTCCGTTTTAAAATCCCATATCATCCACAATGTAAACTAAGGCTGGATCTCTATCTGGGCATTGCGGGTGGTTGGAGGGAGCTTCTCAGAGAGGTGCTCTCAGAGCTAACATAAGAAGCTGATCTGTTTGTAGTGTCTGTATTGCGTCCTGTATTTGTCCCGTCTTGTCTTTGTTTGTTGCCAGTGGTGTCGAGGGTGGTTTCTTTCACCCATTGGGCTGGCACGTCTTAATATAAGTGAAATACCCTTGAGTACGACGTTAAACCCCAATGAAACAAACAAATCTATCTGGGCATTCGAGTTGATGTGGCGATCTGCTGATGGATGTTGACCATGCAACTTGATGTCTTATCTCTATAACCTTAGTCAATGTCTACTTCACATGAATCAATGATCTGATAATTTGAAAATGATTTCCTATAAGAGCCAATTCCCTATATCTATAACATAAGAGCCAATGATCCGATCATTGAAAATGAGTTTCTATCCTTATAACGTGGAAACCAAATGATTTAAGTCAATCATAGTAAGAGTGAGTTTCCAAAACTAAAATGATCACCGAAACCAGTCACACTATTGTAGCCGTTTGCTGAAAGCTGTTCCGATCATGCAGGCTCAATTCCTATATCTATAACATTGGAGCCAATGATCAGATCATTGAGCAATGATTTACTATCTTATAACACGGAAGCCAATGGTAGGAATCACAAAGTAGAGATTGGTCAGTGATTAGCTAAAGCACTCTGGCTTGCTGGGTGTTAGACTGCGCAGAGAGACTTAACTCCTTGCCCGTCTGGGCCACCTTCTCGCTGTTTCGTTGTTGGAATTGTGCTTAGAGTTATAGTTCAGAGGTACGTTTGCTGCAAATTCGTGTAATTTTGCAGCAAACGACCAAACGCAAATGGTTTTGTGTATTTTTGCTGCATTTTTTTTATATTGTTGCTGCAAAATCTGTGTGGACGTATGCTGCAAACGTGTATTTTTGCTGCATACTCTAACATTATTGAAAAAATAGTTACGAGTCCAAAACTCCAGTAACCTTTCTAAAAAGAACATGATTTTATCCTTCGAATGATTTAAACGAAAAAAATTTCCTTCGTTAGGAAAGGTTTTTATTTTATTTTCAAAGTGGGTTTTCGTCCTTGACCTTTTAAACTGAAAGGTTGACCTTCGATCCTGACCTAGACCTGACCTTTTTTTATTTTACCTTTTGACATATATTCCGAACGAATAGCGCAAAAAGGCCAAAGTAGGTCTACGGTCTAGGTCAGGATCGAAGGTCAACGTTTTGGGTTATCTTGTGCCAAAAGGCTACGGTCGTGGAACCGTAAGTTATTTTTTTGGCGAAGTTAAGCTTACATTTCCAGTGAGATTACATATATACAAATAAGTTTATTTAAATAGGAGGCACCCATCCCTAAGCAGGATTCGATCCAGGCATCACGCCGCCTCATTTGTAGTACCTTTCGGTTTGGGAAATTTGTTTTATTATAATTTCTTACACAATAAAATCCAGTGGTTTGAAAATTATTCAAGGTTTCTTGGCCTTAGTTATCAAATAAGCCCGGCATTTGTCATAGAGCTGCTTCATGGTATATGTTGTCAACAGTTGCCGTCATTCTTACTCAGACTGTCCTTTACTCACCGCACTTTGAAGATACCTCCCTGCTGTAGGAGGGCTGGGTGGTTTTTGCCGTTCCGGTGCAGGTTCTGGAATTTCTGAAAAAATTAATTACTTCTTTTAATCTGAAGCCATGAAGTCTGGTTAAAGAAATAAGTCTAGGAAGAGGTCTGGGAAAAGGAAGAAGTCTTGAAAAAGACAGAAGTCTGGGAAAAGAAAAAATCTTTGGGGAGGG
>JAQQZZ010079189.1:0-19728 GCA_030265115.1 Mopalia vespertina
AAATTCAAAACTGAGAAATGTGAGGACCTTTTAACATTTTGACTTAAGTATAAAACTGCTTTGTGGAATCGGGCCCTCATCTGTTAGTGATATCATTATATTGACTCTTTTCTCGTGATTGTCCAGTGTTGTCTTTTTGTGTTTCCAGTGACCTCAGGGGTGCTTTCCTCCACCCATTGGGCTGACGTGTCATTGTATGAGTGAAAAAACTTTAAGCATGGCATTTAACCTCAATCAAACAAGCAAACTTATTAAGATGAAAGATGAGATTGCATTACAATTACAATAATTTCTCATATAAATTGTTAATATCAGAAACTGTAAATAAGTTAAAATAATATCTTCAAACTTTAACTGTAGATTCCTTCTGTCCAGACCTTAGAACAGACGGTTGGGAGGTATACCGTCTGTTTTGTGTGGCCTTTTTATAGCATCTTGTGATTACATTGTCTTTGTGGGGGGTCTGTAGGATCCCACTCCACCATCCTTCCCATACATGGCCGCCATTTCACAATGTTCCAGCCGGGTTACTCAAACAGAGATATACGGATTAACTTTGAACTTATAATGTAGCTTTCAGAGACAATTTTTTTTTTGTAAACATGGAATTTATGAAACCCCTTTGGTAAAATGACTCCTAGAATACATTGCAACAAATTCTTATCAGATACAGTGCATGGCACATACGGCAGTACATCAATACAACAAAGCTAAGAATATATGATGCATATACTATATTATAAGGATATATATCGTCTCATACTATACTATGTGCATGCACATTTGTTTTGCTTTTTTGTAATGAATATTTCAAGATTGATGATAAACTAAAGTTTTATAAATGAGCGCTACCAAGGCCTTTATGCTTGGAAGAAAGAAACTGTTCTCAAATCAAAGGATTATGACCATATTTTGAGCTTGGGGTGGCGAACCTGCTTGATTATAAGCTTGTTGCATGTTTATTTATATCTTGTGTGCGAGAGTTTCATGTTATAGTGTTATGACAGCTGAGTGATGTCCCTTTGCAAAATGATGTTGCCACTTTATGGTAAGGTAGGGCAGCCTGCCTATACTTCAACATTGCAGGTTTTTGGTTTTCACAAAAATATAACTTTAAAATTGCAATAAAATAATATTCCAAGCTATGGAAAAATGAAATTCAAAAGGTTTACCACGTAATTTGCAATATCTCTCTTGTTTAAAATAGTGGATTGGTCTAACGCTATTTCTCAAAAGGACATCACTGTTGTTGAAATGACATAACTCTACCACTTGTATTGGTTGGTTTACAAAGCTTAATCTGAAATGGGATTAAAAGAAAGGTGTCCATATTATTTTACCATATAGAATTATATCATATACACCATTTTGAAAGGATTCCTCAATCCATGATCAGTTAAGAAATGTGTGACCAATTATTCACACATGCAACTGGTCTATGCTAGATTATCAGAATTTCCACACAGTCTATTATGTTTACAAATATATTTGTGGGTGTTGGTAACACCCAAAATCTAACTAACCTTGGTTTTTGTAGGATCAGACAGACGACTCTCAGTCTGTAGACAGTTTATCAGTGTCGGATCTATCAGAAACAGCTAATCCCTCTGAGGATTCCGAGTCGGAAGACAAACTAGCTCAGGTTAGAAACGTGTTTGTCTATGTGAAGGGGTTGAACAGAGAAATTGAGTTTATCAGGTCAAATCAACAATTATCATCTGCAGCCTCAATACCAGTTTTGGATCATAGCATTTCCTTGGAGGAATCTATAATCTAAATGAGCAGTCATTTAAATAGATGTTGGGGTTTTTGGATTTAACATACTTTGGGGTAGTCCACTTGTATGCAGACTTCGGATTTCCTGCCTTAAATACCTTTTGTACTGGCCTTGTTTGCGGTACAATGAAACACCGACGGAATGAAAAAGCTGAAGCTAGGACAGGTACCTTGGGATAATTATAGTAGTCCTAAATATTTGTTATGTTATACTGACCATTCAAGTGTGAAACAAGCAGCTGTTGAATAACTCAATTAGTTAATGTAGCAAGGATCGATAAAAAGAGTTGAATAAGATGTTTAATATTGTTAGTCATGACCTGATTGGCTGACTAGCACGCTTCAGCAAATTAAAGTTCGCCCAGACTATCTGTACTCTGTCTTTCCAAATATTTCACCAGAAACCTGAGCCAGCAGGATGTATTTGGATACCTTTTTAACAACTTGGCTTTACTTGCATACACCTCCTGGAACTTGCTTTGTCCTGATAATGCCTTCGGATCATGCTAGATCAGATAAAGTTTCTGTCTACTTGAAGACACTCTCTCAGCCCCATCTAAGTTAAACAACAACAACATGGTGGAATGATAAGACTCCAGTCTCTCATTTAACTCACCCATGGAGTATTTTTTGGTTGATATTCTGCTTATACCAATACTTTTTGTACATTGCTGGAATTGTTTTGGGTGCGAGGGTGTGATGGGCTTTATAACCGATTGCACGATGTACTGTGGCACGTTATAGCTTGGTTACACTGTATATTGTCCGCCATTGGAATGTTTAATTATTATATTAACATTAAGAAGTGAGCTTTCTCCTTGTTTATAGAACGAGTTGAAGATAGAAGACGAAGATTTAGAACCTGTACCCATGAGGACAAAGGAGGAACCCACTGATGTCCAACCAGAATTGGCAAATGTAAGATCATAAAGAGGTTATCCTGAGGCAATCTCAATAAATAGGAGTCTGTTTCGTAAATCGGAACCCTCTGTTCAGTTATACCCCTCCCAACACCTATCCTCCCATATGATCTTACTCTCCAATTTGCCCTAGGGCCAGCGGCTGTGGCTAAGTGGTTAGTGTGTGCGCTTACTTATCCCACTCTGATGTACCATTCACGAGATAGAGTCCATCTGTCGACCATCAGGTATCAGGATGTGACCCCAGCAATCGCAGTGGTGGTTTTTATGAGATTTTCTCCCAGTTTTCCATCGTAATTTGGCAAGGAACAGTGTGAAGTGGAAAATCCGTCCTCATATAAGGGAAATACCCTTGAGTATGACCACAACCCCAATCAAACAAACAAATAAATTCTCCCAACACCTATCCTCCCATATGATCTAACTCTTACACTCTTATTGCCATCTGGCTGAGGCTAGTATACTCTGAACATAGTCATGCTGCCTTTACTTGCTTTAAAGGAACATTAATTTTCCAACGGAGAAAAGCGCCTCACGTTTCGGATTATACCATTGCTGTATATGTGACATACCCACCTAATCGGAGCATCAGAATATATACATGGTGTATGAGATGTTGTGCTTAAGAAGGATGGTGCCAGCCTCATTATTTTGCTTAGCAAAGGGAAAGACAACTGTTTTTCGAGCTAAACTTATTATTTTTATTTCATATTTTTTAAGAAAAACATCTGTAGTGCACTTAATTAGTTAATTTAACAGGCGGAATGTCATCATTGTTCGAAAACACTGTTGGTCACCAGTGTTTATGGATGCATTGAAAGGCATCTATAACAACACAGCGTATACACAAGCTTGGTCATCTAAGCGCATTTTTAATCTGTTGTATACATATCAAAATAGCTCTTTAAATGAACGGCTATGATCATTCGATTTCAAGTGCAATACAGTTGGTTTATGCCGAAAAACAGTTGTCTTTCCCTTTAACTACATACATGTATTGTCAGCTCCCAAACTCTCCTAAGCTGTGACCATGGTTTAGTGGTAACCTTGTCTGAATGCTGATCCTCTTTAGTTCACAGGTTCAAGTCCCCCAGTATATTAGAGAGTCACACAGGGTCACTGACAAGCGCTGTGTGCTCTTTACGAAAACTTTTATCGGTTTTTAACCATACAATGTATTTGAATAAGACAGAGCAAGAGGTGAACAGTATGTCATCATATAAGTGAAATATCCTGGAATATGACAAAAACCACAACATACAAACCCTGACTGTTCCATAGAATCTCTACCTTTTATTAGTATTTGTGTATGCATTATATAGTTTTGTTTGTCTTGCGTTTTCCAGGGAGAAATACCGTCCAAAGTAGAAGAGAGAGCTGAAGACAAAGGTACAGTGGATGATGTGTCCGTGACAAATGATAGTCGGGATACTAACGAATTTGTGGAGAATGAAATAATAAATGACATTTTGGATGATGTAATACAGTCCACCACAGTCCAGCCTTCAATACCTGGTGTGGTATTGGACACTGTGCAAGGCTTTGTGGAGGAGGGTCACGAGAAAGAAAAGGAAGGACCCACTGAGGGGGTTCTGGATGGGGGTGTCCCTGTTACAACTGTGATAGGTGAAAATGAAGAGAAACTTGAAGAACCTGATTCACCAAAAGAAATAAGTCCTATCACCAATATTGACGAAGTTATAATAGATGAACCCGATGTTTCAATTGATGATAAAGATAATAACAAGGAAAAAGAAACTGGGGAGCGAATTGTACAAAATACACAAGACAATCTCCCGGATAATAGATATGCAAATGGTAGCGCTGTACGAGACAATGATAAAGGGGAATTAACACCTCCAGACCGTTCTTCTTTACCACCCAAACTTGACAGCCGTTCCAGTAGTGTAGAGACTAAGGAATCAAATATGTTAGACGTGTCAAACCCTGATGATGACCTTGAGAAATCAGAGGAAGGTAGTACACGAACGGCTGATAGCGGTGACAAGGCAGAAATCCCTCCCAGGGCACCTATTGCTGGAGCTCCCGGCAGATACAAACAGAAAACTAGAAGTGTAAGTACAACATTATTCCATTTTGACAATTTACCAATACTAACTCTGTAAAACTATACAAATATTTGATATTCTTAAATACCCTTTAAGACATTCACATAACCACTTACGCAGATAAAGAAATTTATATCTATGCTGGCTGGAGTCCCTGGCTGAAGTCCTGATGGAGGCAAGCAAAGTTTTCTTATTCTACATAAAATTATATTCATAATAATCTGTGGGGCAGTCAATTTGAATAATTTGCTTTTATAAAATATGATTTGTAACTATTTTATTTATAGGCATGTCCTTCATTTTGATTTGTAGGATAATAAGAGTCAGTATAGAACAATAAAGAAGACTCGTCGTTTTGTGATTGATGGTGTTGTGGTTACAAGCACAACGTCCAAAGTTGTGGCAGCAGGGCAGGAAAACCGAGTGAGAGAAGAGCATAATGTTAGGTATGTAGATATATTATTGTCAAAGTTTTATCTTGTATTTGTACTTTTTCTTGTTTTCAGCTATTCAGCTATTTTTGTTCACAGATTTGTTTAATTTATGTTTTGTTATTTGCTGTTGGATTATTTTTTGTCCAGGGCTTTTCGAAGTACTTCAGGCATAATTCTGTCCAGATTTTGAGGAGTTTAATTGTATGGATAACCAAGTTTATTTTTACTCAACATTTTGTCCTGGGTTTTTTTTTCAGATACATTGTTTTGATTCTATTTTATTATTTATTTAAACTAACGACCATGGTTCAATTTGCTTGATAAATATGCTAGTATTTGCATTGACAGAATGCTTTACAGAAACGGATATAAATCATTGAAAGCTTGTGGTGTAATCTAAGGGCAATAACTCTGATCATCACTTTCTTTTGATGAGTCATATCCCCTGTGTTTTGTTCCTTTCCAAGTTAGGTGCACAATTGGCTTTCTCGCATTACTTGTCATGTACATGCAGTCAGCCAATGTGTTATCTTTAACGTCACATGATGTTTTACCTAGAATAAATGATAATAGAGCCAATGGTGCACCTTAATGTCTTTTCCATTAAAAATAGCTCTTCTTTATATGTAGTAATTTTAGAGCATCATTAAGACAATTAGTGTATGAAAATATATTATATTATTGAAGATAGTGGGATATACATTTTATATACCTAGTTCTTGGCTTCGAGCCAGTTATGATCTGACGTGGATACTATCAAAAACACTATCAAAACAGTTTATAAGGGGACTGAATGCTCTAATCACTGAAAATCGCTAAATATTTTTTAGCTACAATTAGCTATTGTTTTTCTGACAAGGTATTATATTGCTAATAAAAATGTATTTGCATTTACAAACATGTCAACTATCCAGTAAGAATTACATCCATAATCTTCTTGTCGTTTCTATTCTGCGGCGTGTTCTAAGGGTGCACTCTCTACAATGGTGATTCTTAACTGTAACTCTGTGGCAATATGGTTTGGCACTGAGATCATGCATTCCAAGCATGTTGGCACTGAAACTGTTTCTGTTCATTAATAAACCTATTGCTTCATGACTCAATTGGCAGGCAGTTGGGATGGAGCTTCCTGTTGCCCTGGTAATCTCTGAGCTAAAGGGCACCACATAGCCTATCTGTTTGTGGTATTCTGACTTGCCATTGTATTTTTTTCAGTAATGGGTGGAGGGCAGGGGGCCTTCCCCATTAGGTTGGCACGCCTCATATTGTACTACGTATGGGCATACTATAGGAGTCAATTAACCTCAAGTAGGCTGTGAAAACATAATCAAATCATCATTGAATGTTATGAATCTAGCTCTATCAGTTGTGTATGAAAGGAATTTATATCATACCAATATCTATATGTGGTATCATTGTTTAGTCTATCGATTTCAGTAGAATAGATTGTGAGATACATACTTATGATATCCATTCCAAGTCGGGGTTTAAGCAAAGATTTTATGAATTATTTGTTTTCTTTCTCTTGAATTTCAACCTTAACTAAGGGTAAGACCATTGACTGGTTTGACCTTTGACCATATAGATGTACTTTGACCTGGTAGGAAACTATCGGGCCATTTGTCCTTGGCACCTCTAGAATATCATGCAAACATGCAACCATAGTTTGGAGTTAAAAATAAATTTTTGAGGAGAAAAGTATGGATTTTTGCGTAGTATCTGGATAAACCTGGATGGCCTTACATTCTCTGTTCGTGAGAACTATTCGTGTGTTTTTTCCACGAGTGGTTATTGGTCAAGATAAATCCAGTTTTGTAGCACCTTAGCATTATGGACAACATCCTACTCCGGTCACCCAGTCTTTTGAATGAAATAACATGTTATACAACTGTAAATGACCTGCAAACAAATTAATTTTTACCATGATGTCACAAGCCTGAATAGCTTCTTTAAAATAACAAATTTAAAATTCATTTATTAACATTTTATCTCGTACTATTTGGAAACATACATGTGTTGTGTTTAACAGACTAAAGTAACTAGTACTTCGACTTAGATGGACTGGTCAGATTTCATTTATTAGATTAATCTGATTGAGTGTTGTCTTCTGCTAACTTAGTTACTGCTATCTACTTAACCAGTAAGTACACATGTGACAGGAGAGAAGATTTAGGCGAGATCCTCATTATATGGGTGGGTTCTTAAGTGGCCTGTTGGGGTTCGTTTAGTATGGGTAGCATGACTGCAATGGTTCTTACCGAGTACACGCAAGGGGGTAAATTGAGGCCTATTAGAGGCTGACACTCAGCTGTTGCTCTCGGATATTCGGCTAATGGATAGTTTACAGAGGTCTGAGCGTAGAGGTAGAAAAAAATCAATACTTTATTAGATGGCGCGGAATCGCAGTGCGTCAACTCTGTCATAAAATCTGTCAGCTGCAAGGCACTTGACTTGATTACAACTGACCGTGTTGGAAAGCGTTTCTTCAAATGTACAAAATGGGATTAAAGCCCAAAGTAAATATGACATTAGTTATTGTGGGTAGCATTTGAAATGTAACTTCTGTATTCCTCTTAGGGACAATTGGCACAAACTGTCATGTCTTGTGTGACATGTGACGTTATTGCAGCTTTTATCCTTCAACATCCTTCCAGTGCACCGCATTCTAACCCAAAAGACTCCTTGATTCATTTTAACAGGGGTTTGTTTTGATTTTTTTTTTTACAACACTTTAAAAATTTTATGCTTTGTTTAGGATGAGGCTATTTTTTCTCCATAATTATTTCTGTTTCAAATTTCTTGTTGAAAATTATTTTGCAAAACATGAATCCGTACGTTGAACATTGCCATCCATGGCTCAAATTTTAAGACTGATTATCTTTTCAGACAGCTCATAAGTGTAAACAAATAGTTGCCAGCTGAAAAAAACATTTTACAGGTCTTAAACCATAAGGTGCAAGGTCATCAGTTGACCTTGTGTATTTGAGGGAGAGAGAGTGATCTGTGACTTTGGAAATCATATGGTGGTTTCGCTGAGGTTTCCACTAAAATGTTACCACTGTTTCATGTAAGTCTTGATATGATTAAAGTACCAAACACCAAGGACAGACAATACAATCACAAAACCCAAAACAGATGCCACAATACGCCTGTTTCTTGTTATCTTTTTGCTCTGAGAGCAACAGGGCAACAAGAAACTTAGGCCAGTCACCCTAGTTATCAATAGTATTCAGGCTGACTATTGTTTATAATTTCAATAGTTTGCCATTTCCTCCACATAGGTAAAAAAAATCACCCAAACAAGAAGGGGTTGAAAGACATTACATGGAGAATTGGTAATCAAATGAATTTTGGGTCAGTCCGTCATGTTGCTATGACGCCAATTTCATTGTCATGTTTAGGGTTATTTGTTAGGGTTAGGTTTAGGGTTAGATTTAGTATTAACCCTAACCCAGAACTAAAAATTCATGTTATGTCTTACATGATGGATATGCCGAATTTTGCTTGGATGGATGGTTAAATATTTCTACTGTACATTAGTGTAAGATATAATAACTGTGTAAAATAAAACTGTCATAATAGATATCTAATATTGCACTGTCACAGTGGTTGTTTTGGCTATTGTACAACATTTTAAATCAACTGTATTTATAGTCACTTTGTATTGTACATGTGCATATCTACTTGTATGTACAGTAGACGGGACAAGTAGTAGTTCAGTACTGTACACATGCAAGTGTTAGGTTCTTTGTTTTATTTCATTGTTTTGTTTAGGACAAAGTGTGGGTTATGTCATGCATAGCTGTAGGATATCACACACAAAGGCAGTCAAAAGGTTATGAAAGCTGCCATGAGATTATGAAATACCCCTGGCTTTTTTGAGGGGGGTGGGTGATTGAAGGCCCTCAGAGTACCCTTACAGCAGGCGCATCAAGTAGGGCCTCCTAAACTGAAAGGGCTATCATTCCCCTGTTAACAGTCTGAGCTGATTTTAATATTCACAAGGATAGTTGATAGCCTCTCCCTGGAGTGTGTCTGACTGGTGCCTGCCTTATGTTTCCTGTGTTTGCAATCAAACTTTAATATTGTGGCTAGATTTAATGTCTCGTAAGACTTGAAGAGGAGACAACATGACGCCCTGTATTACCAAGATTTACGGAAGAGCTAAATCTCATAAGAAGACATTTTTTTCTCCTAAAAGACGTCCATGTTTACCTATGGAAGAAAGCATGACACTGGCCTTGTATTTGAAATTTAGAAACCAAACAAATAAGAAAAGGTGATATTTTAAGATAACTTTGTTTACAATCATACAGCTTCCTAGTTACATGTAGGCCATGTAAGGTTAGCAATGTCAAACTATAAGGATTGATAAATTTATGTTTAAACTACTTGTTCACTGTCATTTGTAGGTAAAATAGAAGGAAAACAAATTACAGTATTGCGTTAAACCCCAATCCAACAAAAAATCAAGCGCTTCACAAAAGCTTGTGTCAAGTTGTTTCAGTTTTATTGTTGGAGGTGAAAAAACCCAAAGTAACAAATATTTTTATATCCATTATGGGCACACTTAGATGCATGGGAACAATTCCTCCAAATCATTTCAAGCTCAAAGTCAAAAGTTTAAATGCACCAAAACTGGTCAACGTGTATTTTTGGGAATGAAACAATTGGTCTAAATCATCATTGTACAATACATGTACCACAAGGTGACTGATAATAACGGGTGCATTTATATTATTTTGGCTAAGTATAAAATTATTTTGTGGAATCAGCCCCAATTTAAACAATCTAATGTGAACCATTCTGTTACAATTGTACTGATGTGATGGTTTGTCCAAATATTCAATTTCAGCCTGATTGCGGCAAGGTTTCTTTATTTCATTAGACCAGCTGATTGTGGTTAGTTATTAGCTTGTGAAAACCTACAAAATTTGATCTGTGTCATTCAATAACAATAAACTCCCTAGTGATTTGAAAACAAGTCCATTTCCACTGAAACCATACAACTAAACATTTCTCCGGGAATTGTGTTATTTGTTTGTTTCTTGTCTTGAAAATGGTTAGTAAAATGTATTTTAATGGAATTTAATATTTTATCATCACTTTCTCAAATGCACTTTTTTTTTTTAAACTTATTTTTAGTATGTCCAAACAAAAATGTAGAATTATTCTTAGGGAATTTACTGTAATTACATCATTGTCACTGATTACCGATATCGAAGAGTACTATCTTATTACCATAACCAATTATTACTGGTTATCATGTTCAATTAGCTGGAGGTGTCCCATTACTTGTCACTAGTGAAGTTTGATTAATCATCTCTCTCAGCTGAAATACACTTACTTGTGATTACAAAACCATTAGATTCAGTAGTCCGGCGCCTAGTAATTAGTATTTTTTTCTTATTTTGAGATAGCACTTTCAGAGTTTGAACATATTCCTGTTCACAAAATTGTGCAGGCTGTGCAGAGACCTGTCCAGGAATCAAACCCACGACCCTCCGAATAAGGCACCGAGAGTAAGGCCTATTAATAAACCTGTGAAAAATCCCCAGCTGCTTATTATGCTTAAATCAGGATAAAATTGTATTTCATTGAATTTAATTTCAGAGTATTTTTATTTAATATGAACTGCTCTATTCACAGTTGTGTTAAAGTTAGTTATTTATTCCATACAATAAGTTAGAGAATAAGATGAGACTAGTCACTAAGGGGCATTCTCAAGGTGTGAATTGTAATTATGATTTCAGGGGATTCCCCTTATTTACGGAGTTTTGATTGGTTGACTGTTTCTTACTTCTTTCTCAACCAATCAAAATGCCTCAAATAAGGGGACTTCCCTCAAGTTGTAACTGCAAATGACAACATGAGAAGGCACATTGAGGTTAGAATGTTTCAATCAATCTGTTATCTTTACTATGCACAGGAGGAACATAAATTATCCTAAGAACAAAACACTTATCATTTAATGGTTGTGTTCGTGTAGCTATTTACTGTTGTAGAACATTGTCATCATTTTAAACAAAATACCGTTAAGCCTTGCATTTTACGCCATTGAATCAATCAAACAGTTCCCTGGTGTAGAGCAGTTTTTTGGGAGAGTAGCAATGTTGTCTTTACTTAACATTGGATGAAGGTTAACTTTCCAACTTTATCAAAACACCTCCCATTCTATGGTTGATTTAGTGTCAATTATTGTTAAAATACACGGGTGTCTGCGTAAAACACCCAATCAATCAATCAGTCATACATATATGTTATTAACCCTATTGAACATAAAGTACAGGAAATTAAACATTTAAAATATTTCTCACATTTTTTTACAAACAAAATACGTGTTATTTTAGAACTACCTAATGTAACATTATGCTTGTTTATGTTGGGCATTTCAGCATAGAGAATCCATGAATTTAGTTTCATAATCTGGATTTATTTTCCTTTGTCTAGTTCGTGTAGTGGTGGTTGACTGGAAACCTTCTTAATGTGTTCCATATCCAAGGCCAAGCCAGCAATATATGTGACAGTTGCGTCATTTCAGTCTGCTTGTCAGATTAGGCCTAATAAGCCACCTGCGGCGCTCTCTTTGGTGTTTGATTTTCTTTTGTTTTCACGGGCGTGCAAGTCAATTGTTGGACAAAGTCTCTGCTAATGTTGATATTTTTGCCAAAGTCTGCAGATCCACAAACCTATTTCGGACTCTGAGGCCTACTCTTTTGTTGATTTATGATAACGTTAATTGCTGCGCCTCGAAGGGGTGTTTTATGTTCCCGGGCAGCTTAACCCCAACACACGCCAAAGTCCAACACCCGCCCCTTTCTATCAGAATACCCAAACAACACCTAAATTCTCTTTAAGACCTTTTCCCAACAAAAATAATGTGTGTGAATAACATTTATGATTTTAAAGTTTTTAAGTCTTAAGTTCAACATTTTTTTTTTAACTCTTTGAAATTAAAATGATTTTGAATTTGCAAGTTTGTTAATGCTGTTGCATCATTACATGTTTCTGTAATGTCACTGTCAGCAAGGGTTTTCATGGTCTTTATTTTTCCACTTATCTCTTTGTACACCGACAGCCTCTCCATTCCTTCTTATTTCAATAATACTTTCTAATAGTGTAAAGCAGTCTTTGCTAATTTCTTGTCCATTAAATCAATTGATTTATATCAGCTGTGTGTACAAATTGCTTCCAAAAGCTGTAATTGATTGGCCGCTGAATGACCTCTGCTGACCCCTCATTGACCAGTAGTGTTGCGTGAAAACGGGGAATTATTTGTGGTAGAAGTAATGGAAGATTGGTTTTGCTGTTACCAAGGCTAATGGAGATCATAGTCTTATGGTTTCTTGTTCAGATTGAATAGCCAAGGAGCCCAGGAACCGATCACAAAGACATTACCATGATTTATGGTATCTCACCGCGAGCAGACCTAACGGAATAGCCTCCAAACTCATTCTCATGTGCTCTCTAGTACTACATAAGTAATACATATTTGTACACAAAATTTAAATCTTGTGTCTTTTTATTGAGTTAAAGAGTTAGATTTTACAGTTGTTGGTCCAAAGATTTTGTTCAACGGCTTTTGATATTCCAAAGAACATTATATACTTTAAATCACCTTAAATTTCATTGATGAATAATATAGCAATTTTGTTAGTTGGAAAAGTATTATAGCTTCAAAACAAACAAATTTACATTTTCCTGAAAATGTCTAAATAATTCATTATCTGAACACCTCCCACAATTTTCATGTCCTTTAAATACCTTCTAAAGTATTGATTTTTTTGGATGAAGTTTTAAGGGATTTAGGGTATAGATATTTCACATTATTTATGTGTTGCAGTTTACTGTTTAACTGTCTGGAAGTACACACCCACCATCATATAAGTAAACTGGCCTCAGGGGCTTAGCCAGAAATCAAAAGTATAGTGTCCAAAATTGTCATTTTGCTTCACTTTTTAAGTAACTGGGTGTCCAATTTTTACGGTTTCCATATGCATGATAAAGTTTCTTAAAACAGGGTTTCCAAATGAGGCCACCGTTCAAAGGACAGGTGGACACCCCTTTGCCTAAGCCCCTTGAGTGACCTTGAAACACAAATCAACATGCTATTACAGCTAGAAATGTTCAATATTTATTGTAATACAAAAAAAAGTCAGGAACCTTCCATGTCAAAGCAGAAAACAAATTCTGTAATTTGTTAATTTAGAATTCAAAAAGTTTTCTTTGTTCTGATATGTGCTTGTCAATCACCGCAATGCTGTCAGTATTTTAATAATGTCATTTTAAATAATAATATCTGAGTTGCTTAACTATTAGTTTGAATAGAAAATTCAAATATGGGTCACTTTAATAGGCAAGAGACATTATTTAACACAGATTCAAGTCAGACAGTGTATTATTTCTGAAAGTATTCATGAACTGGTTTCATTTAAATCGTCGGTTTTGTTATTAAAAATCGATTGAAAGAAATTGGATTTTTGTTTTGATCCTCCTTCAAGTAGTAATCAAATTACCAGACTAAATATGTACATACATGTGATGCCTGAAGTTGAGCATTATCTTTTATCCGGCAGCAATGCCCTGGTATTGCCTTATCTGTGCTAAGGCCCAATGATCTATTCACCTCTAGATAAAGTGTTTTTGCTGCTGTGATGGATGACTAGTACGGGTCAGTTTTATGTATAACTATCAACCGTTATATCCTGGAGTTTAGATTTCTTTTCTCTAAGACCTAACCTGGGTTGATTTCACGATTGACACTCGTCGAGATACTTTGATGGACGAGCTGTGTGGTTCTCGGCAATTGAACGGTAGTTATAGCCCTGCCACCATCATGCCCACATCCAACCTAATATTTCACGCCAAGTGAACCATGTGATTACAAGAAATATCAAAGCATTTCCAAGGATGTATACAGGGATCCTGGATTTTTATAAGAAATAAGAATAATTATTTCTAAGAAACACTGGCTGGATCTTTATTTTTCAAACCCAAAGAAGCTGCCTGAAAAAATGATACAATGAAAAATAAAAGACTTAGTAGAATTTTTTTTTTATTATCTTGCTTTGAGTTTTTATTTAGATAAATAATGATGTTGCTGTCAATGTGTTTCTAAAGTTAGAACCTTTTCCAAGTCAGTATGCCTTATTGTGGTCTTTAATCACAAAAACTAGCCCCATTTATTTGATCAAAAAAACGTGTTCTCAATAAATCATCATTGCACTACAAGGCTGTGACACATTTGTTCATATTCAGCATTATTTCTACTAAAACTGGCTGCCCTAGCCTCCAATAATTCATTTATTTAAAATAATTGTTGATTAAGATTGTTTAAAAAAAGGAACATTAAAAAAAATAGTCCCTTTTCCTAAGGGATATAGGCAAGAAAACAATGATTGCATACTTCATTTCCAGTAAAGTGTATTTCTAGAGAGTATGGCCGATTGATTTCCAGAAATGTTCTTTAACGATTATATTGAATTTCGCATCCCAAAGTTGGGGTACAGCAGTGAGCTTTTAAAAATTTTGCATTTCATTTGTTTCTAGATTCTACTCTCGGTTATTTTAAGTGGCTTGATACAATTATATTTCCAAAAATTAATATGGACTTTCATATTCTCTTGCTTATACAAATACCAATATGATGCACGTAATGCTAACATTTCCTGGATTTCTGAATGCTTAACCTTCCAAAAGCTACTATTATCTTTAATCCTCACATATATACCAAGTCATAATTGTATATATCTGATGTAAAATGTTACTATAAGTCTATAACCACTATTATTGCCGACTCATGCATCAAGAAATTTATCTAAAAAAGTCTGGCCAATCAACAGATGACAGGGGAAATAAGAACTTCCTCTTCTTGTCTGAGACGGAAATTTTCAGCATTTGTGGAGATCCAAAGACTCTGATCACCAAAGATTGATGTGAAATTAAAGGGCTGTGGCATGATCACACAGGAGGACAAAAGGTCTCTGGCAGAATCAATGGCTGCTTCGTTAGTCGGCTCCTTAATGACCTGTTCTAAAAGATTGCCCAATAGAAATCAGATTTTCACATCCTGAACATCTTTTCTTCACCCTTATCCTTTCCTTTTGCATTTAAAAGCCATTTCTGTGTAATTTTAATTTTTTTTATACTTCATAGTTTCTGAGTTGTAATGCTGTATTTTAAATAGGTACATTAGGTTTCTGTGTATTTGTATGCCATTCTTGTGAAGTGTTTGTACACTTTTTAATGGTCAGCTCTCTATTATAAGCTTGTCGTTCTATATCTGCTGAAGTTGAAATTATTTCCGACTGGACTTACAATATGTTCAATATCCACTGAAAGTTGAGCATAATTACACATTTTAATGACAAGTTCGGGGGATTATGCCTGTTTTAATATAGCTTTTATAGCTTCCCAAAAGAAGCCGGAATAACATGTTAGAATGAATCCCTGTCTGGCTTAACAATCAAGCAGCAAACTCTTTGATTGCTCTGTTTTACTGTGTTTTGGGGTAGTTGTGTTTTTATATTTGTCTCGATGGAATCATCATGGTGCAACGATCTATACCATACAATTGCATGTTAAGAACAAATGAGTCATGCCAGTGTATTGGGTACTGTCAAGAGTCTGACATCTCAAGACGAAGTGTCAAATTAGGCTTGCTTGATGCTACCTCGCACACGTTTTCTTCTCTCATATGACTTTTTTAATTATTAACAGAGAATAGAATGGGACCTTTCACCTAGTTCATGTCTTTGTCATTTTTGGTTTGGCTTTTCCACATTATACCAGAGTTCATGACAATAATTGATAACAGTACTAGATTCAGTCTTGATAAATCATGTTATTTTAAAGTTGAAACTAAAACTTTCGACAACCCACGTCAAGAGGCAGTTGGTCGACCAGACTTTTAATATTGTAAATATATTAAATCAATACTGTCAAAATAAAATAATCAATGGGATTAGCTTGTAGTAGGTCGTGGAAATATGACCAGACTTTGAATTCAATCTAAAGTTTACGGAGGGGGTGCCTTTCCACCTCATGAATTTAACAGACCCATGGCCGCTGCATAGTAGTTGCGAGTGCGCTTTATAATCCTACTTCAATGTACGGTTCACGGGATTGACCATCAGATATAGGAGTGAGTCCCACGATGTGGCTCCCGTAATGGTGGGGTGGTTTTTGAGAAGTTTCCTCCCAGTTTTCCACCGTACTAAGGCAAGGAACAGTGTGAAGTGGACAATCCGTCGTCATATAAGTTATTCATAAAAAAAAAAACACACCCCGGATTAAAATTTTATGGAAGAAAATCTAAAAAACAATATTTTTAGCTGTAACCTTCCATGTAGCCTAAATACATTTTAGTTATTAACTTTATTTTTAATTCTAAGCATCACTTGGTCCTAGATTAAAATTTTCTAATGATATATTTTAAGTTAAAAAACAAAGTTGGCAAGGAGATTAGCAAAAACCTTTAACTTCTACTTCTGTAGAAAGAATAGGTAGAACTCATTTTATTCTGTAATTAATGCGAACAAATTGGGTAATGGTGTCTCAAACTTTATTAAAAATTTATGTTCCATAATTAAGCATTCTTCTTTTTCTTTTAACATATTTTCAAGGTACCCCTGCACTCAAAAGCAATTATGCCCTTCATGCTTCTGTCTTTTCTTGTTTTCATGTTTAGTTTCTTACATTCTTGTAGATTTATCATTAAGTGGTGATTAATCAAACGATCAATCAAGAGAGCTGATCTTAATACCTGTCATTCTGATCGCTGAATGGGTGCCATGCATGTCTTGTATTTACCTAACAAAGCCAAAGTCTAGACATGTGTACTAAGAAAATAACCACTTGGCTTAAGTCTCTGGGTTTTAACAGTTTTACCCTCGTGTGGTCTATTACGTGATTATTGGTGGTCACGTTTTTCTGCCGTCCTCCGAGTGATTAAAGTGGCTTGGGTTTCTGGGTTATTCAGCTTCTTTCAAACTGGTCTCTCACACGCACTGCTTCATTCACAGAAACCATTATTTATGAAGCTGGTCTCTTACGTGAGGACAGAATGACAGACTAGTGTGTCTACATGTACTCAATTTTTTAAATAAAGTTTAGGTCGGCTCAAGTTAGTTGATGCTGTATACTTTTTGGTAAGTTTGTGAAGTATTGTAAAGGAGAAATTCAGTAAAAACTTACAATATAATATGAAGCATCATTTCACTACCTGTGTTATCTTTACTTTCTTTAAACATCAAGAAATGTGGACATCTACATTTTCGATTAATAAAGAGAAGTCCCATTCTAGACTGACGTTTCTATTGATTCTGTTTGTGATTTGAGTATGGATTGACAGACTACATAGTGAGTTTGATGGCAGCTTTTCTGCTACATGTGGCTTGATGAAGGTTTCTATTATGTATGAGCATCCCTAGAGAAAAGCTTTGAGGATATTATACCATTCTCTTCAAACAGTATATGCCTTATTACTACTCAGACAAAACCCCTGAGCAGATTATTGCTCTATGTAATTATACCGGGTTTAATGAAAGCGGTCATATGGTCATGGGTTATCCAGGGAAATCCCATTGTCCATGTCTACTGGAACATCATGCAAGACTGCTACCATCAGAACAGACTTGTTCTTGTGCTGTGCTCGTGGTTTTATGTATCATTTACCATAGACATCCTGCACATAAATATTAAAGGCAACTTCACTACTATATTTAAATTTTGAATAGGCTATCAATATTTTATTAGAATATTAAAGCAAACTTCACAAATATATTTAAATTTTGAATAGGCTACCAATATTTTATTAGAATATTAAAGCAAACTTCACAAATATATTTAAATTTTGAATAAGCTACCAATATTTCAAAAGAATATTAAGGCAAGCTTCACTACTAAATTGAAATTTTAAATAGGCTACCAATATTTTATAAGAATATTTAAGCAAACTTCACAAATATATTTAAATTTTGAATAAGCTATCAATATTTCAATAGAATATTAAAGCAAACTTCACTAATAATTTCAATTTTGAATAGGCTACTAGTATTTTATTAGAATATTAAAGCAAACTTCACAAATATATTTAAATTTTGAATAAGCTATCAATATTTTAAAGCAAGAGGCACAGAGTTTTTTTTTGTGGTTTCTTCGCTCTGCACACATTGCACTTGTCTGATCATAGCTTGTCAGTGCTTGTTGTCAATGGTGCTGAAAATGTCCTTAGGTTGAAATAAGTAAAGTGGGACATAAAATCCTTATCAACTTAACATATTATAATGGTAGATCATCTCAGTGTGTATACATGTGCTGTATTGTTGAAAACTGGACTATTGTTTTTAAGGCTCTAACCTAAAGAAAAAGCCCATATCTACACTTTATTTTTAACTTAATGCTATTTTTCAACATTAATAGCATTATCTTATATGAATTGTTCCCTTCATTATCATATTGTATTAAGTGTTTGCCTAGCCACCATCATTGTCAGCCACCTTCTCTCTATTTTTTTATTTCTTCAATGGCGGTTGTAATTTTTATTCGGTCTAAATATCGCTTCTCTTGAGACCAAAAATGCACCATTTGACTCATACTCTACCATTTTGTACAATATCATAATAATCTAAATTTTGCCAATTTGTTGTGATGGTCTATAGAGATGTCTGATAGAGGTGAAATTGGTGGATGAAGAGCCCTTTACGCTCCCCACACATGTATAGCAGGTCATAGAGACTCACTCCAAATCAGGACCATTCAAAACCATTTAACTGGCAGTCTGAGATTGATAAGGTCAGGACAACAAGTTTCATCTGCTGTGAAGGATGAACCAAATTAGGGGCAAGGGGAAATAGATTTTGAAGTGGCCTTAAAACCGTTGGTGATTTCCTATTTCCAAACTGGTTCAAGGTTTAATGAGATTGTGCATAAAATGAAGGAAATGTAAAGAATTCTCTATTTTCATGACTATTCCCTGATACATAACTTTGCCATAGACACAAGTTTCTAAAACCTGAACTTTTTTCACCTGCAGTTTCTTTTGATGCTTCCTGTCAGTATTCCATCACCTTTAAGTAAGGTAGAGAAACAAGTGAACTGTTTGCCATCATACAATTGAAATATCCTTTAGTACAACATTAAACCCCCAAATGAACTAATCAATCTAATGTGGATGGACTTTCCTTTTGCAATAGATCATTAACATAAAACACTTCACATTTTTGGGGGTTTCCATCATACATGTATCAGCATGTGCAAATTGTTATAGCTCTGGGCAGCTCAAGCAATCGGTGAACACTATAGAAAAGATCGTCTTTCTCTTTTTAATATGATTTTTTTAAACTTTTAATTTAAGCTGTTTGCTGTGCGATGAGAAGAGTGCCATGTTGTATGCCACTGCATAGCTCTAGCCAATAAGAAGCAGCATAGTTGTCAGCTGACTACTTTCGAGTGAGCCTACTTCGATGTACCGTTCACGGGATCGAGTCCGCCTGTCGACCCTCAGGTATATGAGTGAGTCACAAGATG
>JAQQZZ010079200.1:0-19727 GCA_030265115.1 Mopalia vespertina
ATTTAGGTTATAATATTACACTGACCAGAAACCTCCACTCAATTACTTCACATCAATACCAAATACTCCACCAAAAAGAAATTTCCCGCAGCAGAATAAATAAAACACACCATATTTATTAAGGACTATTTTCCAAGGTGACAAAACGGAAGTGTATAATAGTGGTCTTACGCCTACTGCAATACGTTTTGGGGGAGATTTGTAAATGGCGTTGGACAGTAGCTAAAAAGGGGGATAAATCTGTCACTCATATAAGTGGCATGTCACCTATCTCATTAACTAACCATTCAATTTAATTGCATATTCATACCATGCTATTGTCAGTCAATGGTATAGGTTATCATTTCAGTCACATGAGTACATATTTATCTCACTTTTGACGACTGACCAACCTCATTCAATTATATTGTTAGTTGTCAATGACATAGGTGGCAATTTCGGTTATATGGAGTAACATATTTATCTCCCTTTTTGACCACAGGCCAACCCATTGTCTTGACGCTTTGAAACTATTCCAATGTTAGTGTGATATTGATTACATACGGTTGAGTTCTTTCTATTGTTGTCCCTCGGATAGTTTATATTCCCCTCATTTAAGGCGCTTAAATAATACATTTGACCCTCCCAGGCATTTAGTAGATTTCACGAAAAAATGTTTGTCAACTTACAACACGTGGGAGTGTACCAGCGTATACTGGGGAAACTGCTTAATCGAGAAAAAAATATTGCTTGCAAGTGCAAAATATAATTTGCAGACTAAAACGCTCGTAAACGTAATATTAGAGTAGCTCAGGACTTTTTTTTAATTTTTATTTAGTATACAACCCACGTATCAGTCTTAAGATGCATTCTCACGGTGCGATTCGTAGTAACGATTTCAGGGGGATTCCCCAGATTTTATGAGTTTTGATTGGTCGATATTTTTCGCGACCAATCAAAAAACCGCAAATAAGGGGAATCCCCGTAAGCCCAATTCACACCGGACGCGACGCGACTTTCGCGCCACACGAAAATAATGTAAACACTACTTTGTATGTAATAAAGTTCATACTAGATGCTACTGTCGCGCGACATTCGCGCTGCTGTCGCATGTTCTCTAACGTAACATTATGACGTTATTCGTTGCATTGTGACGTCATTGCCTGAGCGAGTCAACCAATGTTAAAGCATAGGAATGAAGCGTGTCGTACAGCACCCAGTGTGAACAAGACCCAAGCGATTCACACCGGACCAATTCACACCGGACGCGACGCGACTGTCGCGCTGCACGAAAGTAATGTAAAACACTACCTTTTATGTAATAAAGTTCATAGGCTACAAAATGCTACTGTCGCGCGAGAGTCGCTACTGTCGCCTGTTCTCTAACGTAACATAATGACGTTATTTGTTTGCATTGTGACATCATTGCCTGAGCGAGTCAACCAATGTTAAAGCATAGGAATGAAGCGTGTCATGCAGCGCCCAGTGAACAAGACCCCAGCGACGCATCACGTCCGGTGTGAATTGGTTCTTTAGTTCTTTGTACCGGGAGAATGTGCCTTTAAGCAATATAGGCTTATCAGCAATGACATTGTATGACATTTAACAACAGCCAACACGACGTCACAAAGAAATAGCTGCGTCGTTTGTGACTACGCTACGTCAGAATTAGAATAACGTCATAATTACCGACGTGATCATAACGCCGATTGTCCATAGATGTATCTACGGTGATTTGACGCACGGATGATGTAGCCCAAGCGTGAATAAAATACACAGGCTATAAGTGCAGCGTCATCAGTTCGTAAGATTAACCGAAGAAGGGTGATCGATCCTCGGGTAAGCTTATACATTATACAATCTTTATACAACTTAAAACCTCTCTGATGGGAACGCAGATATACGAGGGGCAAATTCTAATACACTTTTGTCAACCAAACAAATAACAAATATACAATATTTTACCAATTATAAGCATCTTCACAAGTCAAGAGTTTTATTCCGAGCCACTCTGCATTACAACCCGGATTGAGCATATATAACTGAACGCTACTGTCAAGCGATTGATTGGTTGCGTGGGAACTTCTACGAGCCTATCAGATGTTGTGTTACGAACGAAAGGAATCTGCTTGTAAATGAAAGTGTATTAAGTGTTGTCGAAAAAAGGATATGTTCGGGGTTTTCAACCAACTCAATAAGAGTATTGCATATGTACCCACCCCTACAGACACCAAATCTCCCTCTATAAGCCAATAAGACAAATGGTCAGCTAGCACTTTAACTCGAAACTTGGTAATTTTATCGTCCAGGGGCCGTAGCTGTAATTCTATTTAATGCGATCAATCCGTAATGCAGTGTAGCTCGGAATAAAACTCTAGGCTAGAGAAGATGCTCCAGCTGCTGACCAACATTTTCACGTTGCAAATTGTAGCAACGACTGTTCTGATTGGTGGCCTGTTTAACGGCTCAAATGCAGCGAATCTCACCCAACTCGAAACTACAGATCGTATCGTCAGAATGTATCTAAACCTCGTTTCTTAATCGTTCAGAACGCCTCCGGTAAAGAAGAAGAAAAATTCCGCCTTAAAAATGGAGAAATACACAAAATGTCAATAATGCATAAAAGATACTCAAAAAGCTATATTGTGTTGTTTATTTTTTTTTTTGTTACTTTTGTAAATAATATCTACCCTATATTTACTTTCAGTGTCAATAAAAACGACTAAACAGCATAGGAAATAACTTACAGAAATAAGCTTAAAAAGATAGTAGATGCAGAGCTCTGTGTCCTCTACTTTACCTTGTAGCTTTAATTAGATAAATATTTAGACGACTTCAGTCTAAAGTCAGCATTTTAAAGTTGATTGATTTTCTTTTTCTTTTCTTTTTTTCTTATATAGTTGTGTGAGTATAGTTGTGCAGCTTATTTATTGGGATGTTAATGGTTTACTATATAAAACATATTAAATAAAACTGAATGATTTCACTACATGTTAAAAAGTAGAAATATAAATTTAAAAAACTAACTGTTATTGGATCGATGGCTGTAGGTTGAAACTAAAAAAAACACCGGTTAAATCATTTCGTGTTTGCGTATAAGCTGATTGGTAACAGAATAACAGTGTTGAGCTCTTCATAGACTCGTGGTAAACAAGTTTGCTGTAAATCCATAAACACAATATCTTATAGCACAGGATATTTGACAGCTAAGATACGTCACGTTAGAACGAGTTGGCTTAATTCCATTCTCTAACATTTATTTATAGGCTTAAACATGTGGATTTTTCTGTTATGCGCTGGCGTAGTTGGGTTACCTTATTAAGACGGCTGGCATAATGTATTAAGTTAATGAATGGTACATAGGAATATCAAACCTGTAGTCTACTTCGTCTTAAACTATCGCACTCACATAGTTGCACAAGTAATTTAAGAGAAGTTTTTCTTTACCAAGTGCATATTTTATACATTCATATTGGTTTTTATAGTCGATTTATTGTTCAGCGGATATCGGTATTGTATCGAATAAGGTCGAGCCGAAGTGGGCGCGTTATAGCTTGGTTGTCGCCCAGGGTAACCACGGGCTTTGTCAGTCTGTGGCTTGTCAAACTGAACGAGTCCGTTCCGTTGTTGAGTCGACTGTTAGTGTGTCAAATACTAAACTAACGAACTAACTCAGGTGAAGTATAGAGTTTACAAACTGACACACGGAACGTGTGACCTGTTAATCGGTCTAACAGAAGGACACGAACTGTCAAGCCGGGTGTGAATTCGCCAGGTAATTGCCCTTTTATACCACCGCTTTAACGTTACTGACTATGTGAGAGTTATACTTAGAGATAGAAGAACGTACTATCATATCATATTGCTGCCAGCATATTAAGATTTCCTACCGACTTGTTTAATTTTTCAATTTTTTAATTTTATTTATGTAAATCGAACTCCTATCTTCACAGACCGTGTATTAATGTAAATATATGTTGACGGTTCAAAGTTTGGTCTATCTATACGGTTAAGATCGCAGTGCTCCAACTACGACAAATTGTTATATTCAGCATTTCCTTGTGACAAAGATATTAAACTTCACATGATACCCATGTGCTTGGATTATACTAAGATTGTACTGCAGTTAGCGTTTGGATTGGTCTAAATACGGTCTGTATCATTGGTTCATGTACTTATCTTTCATATTTTATTATCTAAATGTAAACAATTATACACCTGTATATACGGTTCTGTATGTTGTGTTTTGATGTTCTCTTAAACGTATTATTTCCCCATGCTGTAGGTTCTATTTCATTTCGTTTTCGTTCGATACTTTTATGTTGGTTTTGACTGCTTCAACAAAATAGTTTTCTGCGTGAGTTTTTCAACTCATTTTTTAATCAAAATCCTTAGCCCAATTGTTCCGACTTGTTTTTGAAGCCTTCACGTACACTATTAGAAAAATATGGCTTTAATGGTACCCTTTAAGGTTCTTTAGTCATGGCTCTGATGGAACCCGTTATGGTTCTGTATGGAACCCTCACAGCTACTGTTCCGAGTATTTCTCCCTTTCGTCTTATATCAAAGAACCGTTTTTGTCGTAATGGTGCCATATAGAACCATCCTCTTTTCCAAAGAACCCTGGAAGAACCATTATTTCTAGGAGTGCAGTATAAATACAAGGTGTGTGAGCTGAGCTTGATACTTTTCAGTTTTATGTTCCTGTAATCAGATGTTATAAATACACACGTATCCTAATAAATTGTTTATGTTTTTTTATTATTTAACTTTGCAGTCATGGTCCTGAGATTCCGAGAACTCGTATGAGAGCAGTGTTTGACGAAGAATATTAAAAGCGATTCACCAAGGATGTATGAGCAAGAACGCCGGGTGTTACTGGGACAGCTTACATCTGACACCATACCACCCATCCCCCGGGGTGTGGTTCGGGTATTCGTCTGCTCAGCCGGTTCTGGTAAGTACGATATAATTTTAAAGATCAGAAATTCAAATGTGTGCTTTATTTCATACGGTATCGTCAAAACGTTGACAAGAACAGCTGTGTAATCATCAAATGGATGCCCGCTGTGTATTTCAACTATTGCAGTCCCCTCACCTGGAGTAGATGTGAATACGTATCTTAAGACGTGTATGATACAGTAAATAGAGATACGACGTCCAGCCGTACGAAACCTTTAGAAATAGGGCCTGTCGCTGAATAACAAATTATATTAAAGGCGTATGGCCTCTTACCTTGCCAAAAAGCATTCTGTCCTGTTCATTGAATATTCACCGGCTTGTTTAATATACCAAACATGTACTCCCGTGTAAATTAAAATATTTTCGAAGCATTTCATGTGAGGTTACTTAGATTTTGAGACAAATTGCCACCATGCTTTGAGAGATCTAAGCACTTCCCGAAAAATCTCGGCCTTGACGAGGGGGATCTGCTTAGAAATGATTGATTTTGACGTGAATTTGGAAGTCAAGTTTTCGTTGTATGGGTCGGTCTAACTCACTAGGAAGGAAACGAGATGGTTTAAGTCAAGGTAAAGCCATACATTTTTTATATATTGGGAAAAAATGTGCCGAATTATAATAGCGTTCGCTTATTTCTAAAGGTTAGGAAGACACAAGTAGCGTAGCTACACCTGGAGTGAGTTTCAATACTCCACCAGAGATCGATGTACGCCGCCAAATTTGACCGAAACTATAGACACTTCTGTCGCAGCTTATATATATGTTATCAGATAACACAATAAACTTAAAGCTAGAAATAGAGGAAATCCGAAAACCTAATTATTTTTGTCAAATGTATTATTATATTTTCAAAGACGAGTTATTTAACCCACGGACGACGTCATAGTTAAAAATCATAGTTTTGTTCCAAGGGAAATCGTTAATGGACAAGACCACCCAAAAACCGTGTTTTCTACATAAGTAAACATTTTTCTGTCAAATGCAATTCAAAAATTCTGATTTTCCTAACCTGATCACAACTCTAGTTATTATCCATAAAAGAGGAACACTGGAACCATTTATAGAATATGGTTTTTGGGTGGTCTTCTCCTTTAAGCCCTTTGGAGCTGGTAGACTAGTAGTATAGTTTTTAGATTTCGATGGCGCATGCAATACATAAGTATTATTTGCGCCAGAAGTTAACATTGAGCTGACTTCTAACAATATAATTTGAACAATGGTATATTCACCCATATAGTAGCCTTTTGGAGCTCATCAGTTGCCTATGCATTTTACCGTACTGTATGAATTTCATGAATTTCGGGGGAGATTTGTAATTTGCCTAGACGCTTTGAAACTATTCTACGTGTAAACTAATGCAATCAGGGTTTTTTTCTTTCCATAATTACCCGTCAGATAATTTTACTTTCTTTTTTTTTAAGTATATTTTTCTTTTGTGATTTAACGTCATGCTCAAAAGTATTTTCTTATATGCGGAAGGACCTTACTGAAATACACAGAAACATGGAGAGAGACATTGTCACACGGGAACGTTTATTTTTTTTTATAGTGGAGTACTTTCACATAAAGACACAATATCCACAATTATTGTAATCTATGTATTTATCATACCTGTGTGGAGACTATTACGTTCTTGACCATGAATAGCACTTGCCCTTCAGGCCTGGTCTACCAGCTCTATTTCAATAGATACTCCGAGTTGACATATTGACCTTTTAGTGGAAACGGTAAGGCAATGTTAGGATATTTTCATGAACAAAAGCCGGCGGATTGCTAACGCGAAACAATTGGACGGAAACAAGCCTGTTCTCCACTACTACACGAACAAGCGATATTTGCACAGTGAAATAATAAACAGAGCTTTTTAGTCCTGAACCAGTATAGCAGACTTCACCTTTACAAAAATAGCCAAAGTTGAGTCCATATAGATTCATTGAACCGACGTACGTATAATGTTTCATAATCTATACGGTAAAAGGCTTTCTAAATTTCCCGACAATAGATCCGGCCACTTAACATTACGATCATGATATATTGCATTTCAGTTTGGAGTGGGCCTACTTTGCGCCATAATTTATAAGGTGTTGCACTATTAGAAATGTTGAATGCACGAACGCCTCTCTAGGACCATACACACGTATGCGATAGAAGCCTTGTATGACTTACAGATAACAGTCTCTACTACTTAGCGGTGAAATTGTGCATAGCTAGATCCGATTTTTCAGAATTTCAATTGTAGATTTATTCATTCGCTTTCTGATTAGCTACAGCGTATAATCAGCTCATAGCATCCTGATAAAATTATGCGCGTTCTAACTAGGTAACGTCTCTCAAAACAATGCTACATGATAGAGCATGATAGAGACCCGTCCACACGACCACAATTTAAACCGGATTAAATCTTAACCTGTTTAAATTCTCAGCCGGCTCTGAAAAAGGACCGTCCGTACCACAACTGTCTAAACTGACTCTTAGCTAGCTCGGACATGTGTCCGTTCACACAGAAACAGTTAAGCCGACTAAGAGACACAGAACTCTGCATTTACGTTGTGATAACCTCGTACTCAACATAACAAACTAGTGTTTGTTTGATTATGGTTTAACGCCCTACTTAAAGCTGTTTCGCTCATATGACGGCGTGCCAGCCCAATGAGATACGGAAACAACACTTCCGCGCCACTGACCACAAAGAAAGACAAGACAGGACAATCACAAGACGCAACAACAGATTGGAGAGCGCAGGGCAACAGGAAGTTCCCTCCCACACGCCCTTGAAATCAAACAACGGGCCAGGACCGACAGAAGACATACCTTCTGTTTCAAACGACAAAATAAACAAGTATTCAAAATGTGTTTGAGTAAACGATCAACTCGAAATTATATTCTAATGGATGGTTGGAAGGAGCTTTATGTTACCCGGGTGCTTAGTGACAACTAACTTCCCGAGACAAGGTGTGTCGTGACGTGAAATTCTATTCCACACCTTGTCACACTTGGACCATAGTTGTAGTCACACAAGGATGAGTTATCCCTCTTGGTTCGAGTAATCGGCAATGTGCAGCAGCCTGTAACGATGTTGTCTTATATTACTCTGCAATAGGTCCGAACATTGAAATACATTAAAAACAAAGTACGGAAAAATGTCATCATGCCGCTGTAACAGACAACCAAGAATACGCATAATTAGGGCAAGCGATCGCAAAGAATATTGTCTTTCTCTACTGTTTACCATGATATTTTTGCAGAGGTGTTACATGGTTTGAAAAGTGGCTGATGTATTTGATTGGCTTCTTCGTTATTTTCAATTTGCTTTGATCTTTGTCTGACCGCCGCAACGGGGTAAGTGAGGCAAGGCTTATGACAGAACTTCGTGGAGACATCAGACTTGCCTGGGGAAGATGAGTGACAACACGAATCCGTATTATTTACGGTTATCTACCAAATATCATAACAAATCTTGGTCGGGATTTATGGCCAATCCCCTATACTGTATACTGTGTAGGTAAGACGGCTGCGGTTTAAATCTATTCGTTGTAAAGTTGCAAATTTGGCTATTTCAAGGAACCACAATCCTTCGTTATTCCGACAATAAATTGTTGTTGTTTTTACTTATCAGATACTGTTCAGGAGCGGACTGCGTTGATAGAGAAAGTTTACCCAGCTCTCAGGGAGTACTGCCGAGAGAAATATGGACTGGAGTTTCAGGTAAGCTCAATTTATATCACCTTTATGCTACGGCTTTTCTTAACCCTTTCGCTGCTGGTGTACGTCAATCGGCACCACAGACAAACTTCCATTATGTGCTATGTACGCCAATCAGCGACTGACGTAATCATTGATAAAACGAGTTCTTAAAAATAGAAGGGGAATCCCCAAGCTACGGTATTTTAACCTCAAAGTTTCTCGCACCAATAAGCCCAGCAAGGAATATAAATGCATATGTACAGTCCAGCGGCGAAAGGGTTAAAAGAGTGCGGTTGACCAACTTGTAACCATCTATAGTATATTTACTTGCCTTTAAACGTAGGCTGCAGTTTTGGAAAACCTGTCTTATTTAAGATGTAGTTTTGATAGTGTTAAAGTTAAGCTGTATTGATGGAGTTGTATGAATAATTCAAGCAATAAATCTTTAAAGGGGAAGTAAACTTTAAAATAAGGCGAGCCTGGATAAATAGCCTGTCGACAGCAGAACTGATGTTTACAGTGTGTGGATAGCCTTCGTAATCTCCCGAGAGCTGATTAGATAAGTGACTTCTCAGCTCCTGTATGGTGAGCTGTTCATGCCATATTGCTTCTTACTGTCTCTCTCAAACATTTACTATTATTCAATTAGTTTTCACCAAAATGATTTCACGAATGTTTTTGTTTTTTTTTCAATTAATTAAATGACTTACTGTTTTGGTGGCGATTATTGTGAATGTTCATTGAGTAGTAGTCAATGTTACAGATACAGAATACATATGGCATGGACCGTCAACCATACAGGAGTTACCAAGTCAGTTACTTAATTGGCTATAACATGATTAAAAAAACTATTCGTCAACTTTGAACATCATTATTCAAAACTGCTAATTACAGACGATTTATTCAGGCATAATTTATTATTTCGTTTCCTGCCCCTTTAAGATGTTAATGGTTTCTTTGTTATAGGCCGTCGACTTGCATTGGGGCCACGAAGACCAGCGATATCCTAATCGCCACAACCGACAAGATTTCTTTCTCAGAGAAATCAAACGATGTCAACAGCTATCCGAAGGTCCAAATTTCTTGGTAAGATCTTTTATTTAAATTCCGTAAAATATATTTTAAAAGTGAAAAACACCCAACTATAAAATGATGGTTGTACATGATATCCTCGATTTAAATACATTATATGTGACTATCTGTGCCACATTGATAGGCTACATCAACTTGGATTGATTGATTGATTGATTGATTGATATTTTACGCCATAGTCAGCGGTATCTCAGCTACGCTGTGGCGTTAACATATTGTCAATTTATTTATATCTAACATTATGTAT
Organism: Mopalia vespertina; assembly: GCA_030265115.1. Classification (NCBI taxonomy): domain Eukaryota; kingdom Metazoa; phylum Mollusca; class Polyplacophora; order Chitonida; family Mopaliidae; genus Mopalia; species Mopalia vespertina. The sequence goes on from JAQQZZ010079200.1 coordinate 9,965, forward strand.
TACGAGATAACTGCAACCAGTAGAGCCCGCGGCTGTGGCTTAGTGATAGCGTGTGCGCTTCCTAATCCTACTCCAATTTACCTTTCACGGGATCCAGTCCGTCTGTCGACCATCAGGTATATGAGTGAGTCACACGACGTGGCTCCGGTAATCGCGGGGGTGGTTTTTACGAGGTTTCCTCCCGGTTTTCCACCATAACAAGGCAAGGAACAGTGTGGAGTGGACAATCCGTAGTCATATAAGTGAAATACCCTTGAGTACGACATTAAACCACAAACGAACAAACATAACAGCAACCAATAGCTCCTTTGACATTAATCATGAAAAATAAAACTTACAGGTATTTATAATCATTCATGAAAAAAATAAAGTTTATGATATACACCGATGTGTCGGAACTTTGAGAACAATAAAACTCCTTTAAATAATGTACCATGGTTTTATTTCTTCTTTTCGTTTCTGAGATTTTATCTCCGTTTTGTTTAACTGTCTTTAAATTATCTTTTTCTACATGTAGATGCTATTGGGTCAGAAACTTGGCAGAAGTTCATTACCAGCTTTTATAGATGATCAGGAATACAGGCAGATCCGACATGCTCTGAAAAAACATAAGGGGAGACAAACGAGGAACTGGGCTTTGTTAGAAGATTGGTATGAATGGAACGGAAACTCGCTACCCAATACATACTCTCTGAAACCAATATCATCAAATATACCAGGTTATACCAGTGTAAGTATTAAGGCTTGTTCCAAAGTCGTCTGAGTAAACAATATTTCAGGCCCCGGTGTGCAGTATTTCCGGCCCCAGTTTACAGTATTTTAAGACCCCAGTTTACAGTATTTTCACGCCCCAGTTTTCAGTATTTTCACGCCCCAGTTTACAGTATATTCATGCCAAGTTTACAGTATACAGTATATTCAGGCCCCAATTTACAGTATGTTCAGGCCCCAGTTAACAGTATTTTCAGGCCCCAGTTAACAGTATTTTCTGTTCCCAGTTTATAGTACTGTCAAGTCCCATTTTGCAATATTTTAAGGCGCAGGTTTACAGTACGTTCGTGTCCCATTTTACAGTTTAGTGGCAACCTTTTATAGAATGCTCTGGTCCCTGCTAACAATATTTTCTGGCACAACTTTACAGCATTTTCCGGGCCCATTTTACTGTATTTTCATAACCCCATTTATTTGTGATGTAGTCGTATAGCGTCCTATGATTGTCTTGTTTTTGGCCTATCTTGTCTTTTTGGGGGGCTAGTGATGTTGATGGTGGTTTCATTCGCCTATTTCGGCTTACACGTCGTCGTGTGAGTGAAATAACCTTAGGTACGGTATTTTCATACCTCATTTTACGGTATAAAGAGCGCCATTCTACAAAGGGTCGTGTCTAAGTTGCTTGTCCATTGGTATGCTGAACCCCCAATCAAATTAACAGAACCTTTCATCTATTTGCCACCCTTACTCAATCATTAAAATGAAATGCTGCTTTATCCACAACACAACTGTTTGTTCCCCCCTCCCCCTCCCAAGTGCAATAGTGAAGGAGCCTTAGGTTAGTGTTGTCTATCCGGTGCATCTAACAGGGAGACCCGTTCTTTAAAGCGATGCTCCTGGCTGCAATAGCCCCTATATCCCTTGAAAGGTTACTATTAAATATACTTAAATATGATATCGACTTATCGTTTCTTCATCTTATAAAATCACTTGAGGGTTACGAGTATATACCTACCTACGATCACTGGTACATGTAGCTGACATTTTGGGCGTGGCAACCCTATGCATGGCGTCACGCGACTCACACTCTTCTGTGTTACAGGTTAATAACATGAGCTATGTCACCAATGAGCTATGTCAACTGTCAAAGGTTTAAACAGTCGACTATATGGGTCTCGTGGCGTAGGCCCCCTAGTGCGATAAGAAAGATATTTGATTGGTCAATATTTGTGGACCTCCTCTGTTTAGTGATTAAATTAGAAAGACATGGCCGCGTGGATGAATTTTACTGTAGTTTAAGCAAAACCCTATGTGTAAGATCCAATTATAAAATGGATATAGCTCGATTAGAACATTAGAGAGCATAATTCAACATAATAGGAAGGAAGGGAGGTAACCACTTTTATAAAAGTTTTCACGTTTATTAGTATACCATTGCTTCGGTTTATGTGGGTAAGCTGTTCGAAACGAATACCAATAGTTTTACATGGGCCATGAAACAAAGATAAGCTCACAAGTGGACAAACAACAAAACAACTAAGACTTTCTGTTTCATTTTTGGAATTGTACGCAACGGCAATAATAAAACCCTGCCTCATGCAATGACCAAAACAAATTAAAATGCAAAGAGATTAGAGATATAATATAATGTGACGTAGTGACATCGATTACTGGCAAAAGAAACTTTGAGGTATTTTATTTCATTTGTGTATTTTCAGAATGAGCCCTCAATCCGACAAGAGAGTGAGTCCACCTGGAAAGATGTGGACAGCGAGCTACTTCGCCTGCTTCAAAAGGGTGCAGAATGGTGTCACATTGATGGCGTGTTTGATGAAGCAGCAAAAAACAAATATTTTATGTCAGGTATGTTGTATGTAGGTCAAAACATAAACAACTATTTTCGTAGGGGTAGTGAATGTCGGCTACCCAGACTCCAGCTGTCTAACCTTCTATTTTTGTAGAAGGCCGGGTGGTGGAATGGTCTAGGTGAAGGCCGGGTGGTGGAGTGGTCTAGGTGGCCGGCATTTACTGCTGGCGATTGGGTGCCTCTGAGGGTTGTGAGTTCGTTTTCCGGACGGGTTACGACCTGCGAAATTTTCTAAACTAGAATCGGTTCACACTAAGAAAGTATTATCCCAAAATACTGAAAATACTAACATCTTCTTTCATAGACTACGATTGACAGATTAGTGATATCACTTAAAGGACCGGATTAACAAGGACTGAGCATTCTTTGGGTTGGGTCTTTTGTTTGCAAGTAGACAATAGGTACAATTGTCGCGAACCCCCAAATCGTAACTCTCCACCACCCCCCACCCACCTTCATTCAGCTTATCTTATTAACGCCTTGCAACTTAGTTAATCCATAAAAAAAAACATCCATTACTCACTACTGATACCACTGACACGCTGTTGATATTAAGCACTGTGTTAAACTCCAACTCAACAAATCCATCAATAGAACCCATGCGCTGCATTGTGACAATTGTGACAGCGATGTGTTTCCCTGCTCTGTGGATAAGAGGCCCACTGCAGGCTACTCGACGTGCCCCGGGCCCCTGAGGTCTTAATCCAGCCCTGATCACATGTGTATCACTTAGTAAGTTTTTTAAACTCGATATAGCTTATGTTGAATGTATATCAGTATCTACATTCCATAAAGGGTCCCGCAGCCGCTGTTTAATGAATAGCTTGTCTGACTACTTATTCTCCTTCGATGTGCCGCTCACAGGATCGAGTCCCCCCAGTCGACTTTAGGTATAGGCGGGAGTCACACTAGTGGCTCCGGTAATCGAGGGGCGGGTTTGACGAGGTTTCCTCTCGATTTCACACTGTACTTTAGTATGAGGCAGAGTGAAAATAGACAATCCGTCGTCATATAAGTGAAGTACTCTTGAGTACGACGTTAAACTTCAGTCAAACAAACAAACAAATACATTCCATGAATCGGATGATGAGGGCGTCATGGCTCAGTGAATTTGTCTTGGAGTAGTGAACTTTGGGCTCTTTTTCTGAGATTTCCGGCAAGAAGAGTCGTCATGTTAGTGGGCATTCCATAAATGGTTATTTGCAATTTTCAAATTAAGGAAGGTTGTAATTTATTTCAATCAAGATTAAATCAATGAAATATTGCATAAATTTTAAATAGGGTATGGCAGACAAAGAAAACCCTTATACACAAATAGCCGCATAATTTAAACAACTAGGCTTAATTGCAACAAATTAAAAATAAAATTTTGTTTTATTATTTAGACCTGGAATCCCAAGCACAGGAAGGAATTTTCTCTACAGGCCTTGCTGGTAAATGTCTAGTCGTAAATAGGAATATCATGGACTTGAAGAACTTCACTAGTGAAGAGAAAGCCGCTAAATACACGGAATTGATCTACAATGAACGGAAGGACTGTATGGAAGTAGATATTGAATCACAGAATCGTCTAAAAAGTTTGGTAGACAGATTAGAAGCCGCTTTACCCAATTCTGATGTGACCAATTTTGACGTTCTCTGGCGATTCGAGGATGTAATTACCCCTAGGCTGCACCAAGAATACCTTGAGAAATTTTGTAAGCATGTTGAGGAGTGTTTGGCTCGTCTGACGGACGAACAAGTAAAGGACCGACAACTTTATGGCGGGACGGAAACCTTCCAAGAGGTGCACCAGCACTGGATTCGTTGTAAGGCGGTGGCAGATAACCACTTCGGCAGAGACGACCTAATCAGTTGCATCACCCGTTACCTCTTAAGCCCTTCTCCAAGGCCTCTCATAGTTCACGGTACTTCAGGGGTTGGCAAAACGTCCATAGTGTCAAAATGTTGCTTACAGGTAAGTCCGCGGATAGCACTTTCACTAATCATCGCTATGTACAAATCCTTTTTTGTAGCCTCTGACAAAAGAATGTCTGTTTTTCGAGGATTCTCAGAACAGGAATTGCTTTTAAACATCCAATAAAAATCCTCTACCAGCCGTTTCTAGTCTAAATCTTTATACATACTTTGCATGGTTCCCGACAAAGTTGTTTTTGCGGACGGCGAGTTAAACGGCCGCGGTATTAGATAGGACATAAACATCTGAAGTCTGAAAATTCCCAAACTAATCGATTTCCTTCACCTTCAGTGACCCTGTGCTGGCCATCGGCGGAAAAGCTATATAGCCTTTGTCAGCGAATAAAATTAAAACTATTTGTATGTATCAATAAGTAAATATCTGCGGTTCAGTGAGGTACTGGATATCTACAGTTGTAACAAAATCAGACACCATTGGCGTACACAAGCCTTGTCAAGCGTATCTGTCTAAAGTAGTTTATCTACATATAACAAAGTCTTGATTTGATGATAAACTGAAAAAATTGATTTTGTTGTATATTACACCCTTAGCATAAATTCGAAAACGTATTTATTGTTGTCGTAAACTACATACCTGGTACAAAGTGTAATATTTAACCTAGTCAAACTTTCGATATTTGTAAAACAAAATAGTGATTTTACATTTTTATTCCAATTTGGTCTTTCTGTATTATGTTTTAGGCCCAAAGTTTGTTCGCGAAGCCAGTCATCGCCGTCATTCGTTACATTGGGTACACCCCACAAAGCAGCAATCTTCGACAGCTATTAATGACTTTGTGTTCACAACTAACCCAAGCCTTAGATGAGGACCCAAATACAATTCCTACTGACTGCTCCGAATTGGTGACTTATTTCCACAAGCTCTTGGAATCGGTGCCCAATGACTACCATTTGATCATTTTCCTGGATGCATTAAGCCAGATACGAGAGGATAATAATGCTCGTAAACTTTCCTGGCTACCAAAAAGATTAAGAGACAACGTTGGAATCGTTATTTCGCTGAGACCCGATAAAGCCGAGTTGCTGACTCGGCTGCAACAAGACATCATTCAGGATCCAGAGTTTTTCTTAGAAATTAAGCCTCTTGACTCGACGGAAACAGAGGATTTGCTGACATATTTTTTGGAAAAGGACAATAGGCGTGTAAGCGATGAACAGACGGCAGCCCTTGAGCCAATTCTCCAACTCTGTCGCCTCCCCCTTTACGTTAAAATGCTAAGCGAATACGTTTGTAAACATTGGAAATCCTCGCAAAAAATCCTGAGAACGGATCTACCAGAAACATTGAGCTGCGGTGTTCTTTCACTGTTGAATAAGCTAGAAAAAGATTTTGGAAAAATAACTACTGCTCGGATTTTGGGATATATTGTGGCTTCGCAGACAGGGCTAAGTAGTTGTGAACTTGAGGACGTCTTGTCACTGGACGACGCTGTGCTTGATGAAATTTACGGGTTCCAGCAGCCCTATGTAAGGCGAATCCCTCCGTGGGTGTGGTCCGAAATGAGGGACAGACTTTCTCCATTTCTGTCTTTCAAGGAGACTGACGGGGTCACCGTGCACTTTCTGTCACACGAAATCTTTGTGGAATTCGTAAAAGAACGTTATTTGTCTGAGACCGAAATATTGAAATCTATTCATTCTTTATTAGCTGATTACTTCCTAGGTCGATGGGCATGTAAAGCCAAACCATTTTTGTCCCTGAGAAGAATCGACAACAAAGCGGAAATGGCAGAAAGACTTGTTCCAACGCAGCCACACACATTCACAAGTTCTGATGGAGTAATCAGATATAACAGAAGGAAATATGATCAAGCACCGCGCCACTTATTTCTATCCGATCGCCTTGCAGAGCTGGATCAAGTTGTTCTCTTCAGTTACGACTGGCTATACAACAAGACAAAGGCGCTTTCGCTACAACAAACATTGATAGATCTATCGTTCAATCCGAGTAAAGAAGCTACCCTTGTAGGCGATTGCCTGAGTTCTTCCCAGCTGGTTATAGAAGGTAACATCCGAAATCTAGCAACGGAACTAACTGGTCATCTTCTCCCACATTTTGACAACAACTCAAACATTCGACAACTCATCCGGAACTGTGACAGACATGGACTGAAGCACAATGCTATTGTCTCGGTATTCCCATACCATGCCATCACAGGTAGTTCGCTGCAGTTTACACTCGATTCTAGTTTTCAAATCGACGACTGTTTTCTTACAACTGATGGGCAAAAGTTGTTGATCAAGGGGCGAGACACTGCAAAGGTTGTAACATGCAATGCTGTTAATTGTGAAAGAAAGCAAACTCTACTAACGTCTACTGGGGAAATGCATGTTACGCCTAATGGACAGTACATTGTCATAGTTGATCATATCACTGAAAAAACAGCTAAACTGCACAATGCCGAGGATGGGCGTTATCTGGGACAACTGGTCGTTCTGAATCACATAGAGGTAAAGCCCAAGGAAAAATACCACCTGTCGTCTGTATGTGTCTCCAATCAAAACGTGTGCTTGGTCGTGACTACTGACGTAAGCTACTTGTGTATAGCTGAGATTCCTAGTTGTAACTTTTTACAGATCGTTGAGTTGGAAGGAAGGTCAACTGTGTGCAGTTTTAACCACAACGCCTCCTTTTTGTTCTGTAATGCAGCACAATACTTAATGGTATACGACATGGCGACACTGAAACACAGGAGCACAGCTACCTTGAGTTATAGCCCCAATTCCTTAGCTCTTACTCGAGATGGACGCCGCTGTTTCTTATCAAATGAGTTTGAAAACAAGCTCACTATTCTTCATTTAACTCATGGTAAAGTAGACATTGTCTACAAAGCAGTTTTGGAGGACTTCATGGTCGAAGACAGTATTAAAGAGGTGAAAATTTCCACAAACGACGCATTGATAGCTGTGAGAGGACGTCACAATCTGGTGATTTACGATAGAGTACTCGAAAAAGTGACCGCACACTTCCCTAGACCCAGTGAAGCATTAATGGAGTTCAAACTGCCTAAATGTCCTTTCGAAGAAATGGCTTTTACACACGCTTCCTTCTCTGGTGACTCTAAATTTCTCTTTGGTACAATATTCCGAAATATTTACATGTGGGAACTCTCAACGTGCCAATTGGTCACAACGATACAGACTCCCCCGGGGACCATCCAAAAATTAATTGTTTCCCAAACTCATGGACACATATACACCCTGATCCAAGGCATGTACAGCGTGCAGGCGTGGAGTGTACAGGACGTGACGAACAAAGTAGACCCCTTGGATCAACTGGGTGGTAGTGTAACAGATATTCATGTCACATCAGACCAGTCCAGGGCGTATGTGAAATGTTCAGCGGGAGAGGAGATAGCTGTTGTTGAAATGAACTATGGCACAATTGTCGATATGCTGACACATGAAAGCGAAGTAGAAGATTTCGCTTTAACCCCATCTGGAAATCATCTTCTCGTCTCAACAAAACCAAAATGGACCAACTGTGCTGTGAAAATATGGGATGTCCAAGGAAGACAGATTATCTCCGAATTTGGCAATACTGTCGGCTTCTGTGTCCCTTTCAAGGAGAAAAACGCACTAATCCTGATAGCCCAAGAAGACTTAGCATTCAAAGCTCCGTATGAAATCACCCAATTCCGATTTGATTATGGAACTGTTGAAGGCATTCGGGTAGAGTATAAAATACCATATCTCTTATCGCGCCCACTCGTTACTCCCGATGACAGATACCTGGTGATGTTGACAGCGGCGGATTATACCGAGAACACGGGGATGTATGTCAAACCCACAGTCACTGTCGTCGATTTAGAAACCTCAACGGTGACCAGGCAGTACACCCCGGAAAGTTTCCAATCCATTACAAATATTGTTGCAATTTTGGACGTTCGAGTGTGCCCAATTGGCCAGAATGAAATTGCCATTATATACATGTCAAAATATACCGAGATTGATTGTCCCCAAAATGAGGTCTCACAATATGGGCTTTTTGTTTTGGACTTAGGTGAAGGAAATATCAAAGCCGTGTGTGAACCTTTTATGAACCCAAATGGACAAATGGATACATCCGTGATTCTTGCAAAGGATTTCTCGTTTGCCATGGACGCTGAGTCGAATATTTTTGACTCCGCTTCCATGGCATTTACCGGGAGAGTGCCAGACGCCACGACGAAACCAAGTCTTCTAGCACTGGATGGCAAGGCTGCTGTGTACGCCGAAGGCTCTACTCTTAAAGTTGTCCGTATTGAAGATCTTCGGACGATTGTAGTGTGTGAGACTCACTCGGACATTTCGTGCATCAGACTTTGTGGTGATGAAAGGACTCTTGCTATTGGGTGTGCCGACGGCACGTTGTTGTCGTACGTTATAATAGATCCTGATATAGACGATGTGGAGGACACACTGAGCAAGATTGTCAGTCGGCAATATTACTCGGACGGCAAACGGGGATCAAACAGTGGCAGGTCGTCCCGTGCTTGGGACAGAGTAAACAACGAAGAACACATCCCCGGCTACTCGAGACCACCATCAGCAAGGAGTACTGGGCCAAATCAAAAACAACTGCTTCAGAAAATTCGACCGGTTCATCGGCTTCGACCGAAGTCGGAGAGTTACCTTTACATGAATGACAAATCTGTCACGTGTTCTGTAATGTGAAGTAATTACTAGACTTTTCTGCAAAAGTGCTAAGAAAATTTGATGATTCAGACTGGGTAGAAAACCAAAGTTAACTGTTCAGACGGTATTTTTGGCTGACTATTTTAATCCAAGAGTGGCCAAATTAGTGTAAAGAAATTTTTTAGATATTTCATTTATGTTTTTCATTTGTTGTATTTAATAGAAAATATGTGGTGCAAAGTTATTCATATTGCTAGGTTGGCAAAGATTAAAATATGTAGATATATAAATAAAATATTTATAGTTGATAAATAAATTCATTGTTACAGTTGCGCCTGTATACAATGAATCACAGAATTCTAATCATAGTTTGTTCATTTGTTGTTTCATAAATTTCTTTTTATTTATCTGGGTTTTTTTTATTTTATTTAAAAAAACAGGTACCAGGGTTATATTATCGCTTCGATATCATTTTATATCTTTTTTTAAATTACCGTAATAATAGTTGGGGAGGTGGTGGTGGTGGGGGGGTCTGGGGTTTGTTTTGTTTATTTATTTTTTATTGGGGGGGGGTGTTTTGTTTTGTTTTTT
>JAQQZZ010079211.1:0-19727 GCA_030265115.1 Mopalia vespertina
GTGAAGTGGACAATCCGTCGTCATATAAGTGAAATACCCTTGAGTACGACGTTAAACCCCAATCAAACAAACAAACTCCCTCCTTTTCCAGTGTTTGTAAAACTCTTCCAATTAAATCGAAAGGACAGAATATATAATTCAATTGTTCTTTAATCCAATAATTTGTAAATGCGTTAGCATACAGATCTGGTCTCCATGATATATATCTTTCTACCTGCAAGTTAAGACGAGAAGCAATAAAGTCAATGGATGAGGAGCCTAACAAATTGGCAGACTCCATTGAACCATTTTGTATAGAACTTCGATCAATTTTTTCCACCATTTTAAATCCGAAATGGACGTGAAAGTACCATTAAAGCGTAAAAATTTCCCTTAATTATCTGAATCTAGCAGGCGATAAAATAAGTGTCCGTACTGTACAGCATGACAGTTAGCTACAAGCAATCCAACAACTTCAGCTACCGTCCTAATAAGAACAGAATTGACATTTTCCAGCAACATGCTACAAGCAGATTTAACTTTATCTGATCTACTTTGTGGTAGCTTCACAGTCATATAAACTGAGTTTATGACGAATCCGAGGTACTGTATGGAACGACAAGGGTCAAGCATAGATTTGTATGACAAAACATAGATCTTGAAATAAGATTAAAGCAGGTTTAGTACTCTTTAAACAATCCTCGTATGTATTACCTATCACTAATGCTTCATCAATATATACAATAACGATAACACATTGAGCTCCGAGCACTGCACTAGGAACTTTCATTACTTTGGTGAACAACCTGGGTTGTGGTTCTAAACCATTTGATAAACATGTTAATTGATAATAGGAATTCATCCATTTAAATTAAAATATTTTCGGTCTGGCTGACAAATAGGTATAGCATAGTATGCGTCTCTCAGATCAATACTAGTAAAATAATAATGATTGGATACTAAACTCAGTACTGATTGGTTAATATCCACTTTGGAGTGGCGGTATTTCACGTATTTATTTCACCACGAAAGATTTAAAATCATTCTATATGTGCCATTCTTATTTTGTCTTAAGAATATAATAGACAGATAATTTTGATTTACAGGCTGACATTCAACCAGTACACCTTTAATTTCCAGTTAAGATATTTCTTTAGATATCAATTCTGTTTCTAAGAACGATATTGGAATGGAGAATTAGAAAGCTCTAATTTATATACACAAACAGTATTCAATAACCACTTATCAGAAATCAAAGTTTTCCATCGCTTTAGATGGGTGGATGCAATACCAGTTATAATTTGTGGACATGGCTGAATCAATCCGTACAAAGAACCGGAATTACTGACCTCACCTGAGTTAATCATTGATGTCGGTATCACATTTAATTCTTCCGACCCTCTTTCTGTGATCTGTAAATCTATTGCCTTTGACGGGAATTCATCCGACCCTGCTTTGACCAGTTCTACGGACCTAAAAAAGATCGTCGATCAGTGTAGCTACCACGAGCACGACCTTGTTTTCGGAATTGAACTCTTTTTTTGCACTCGGCTGTCTAATAAAGGCAGTAATACTGACATGGCCTTCAACAGATTCGGTTGAATTGATTGCAAGGCCAGGTCACGGGATCGTATCGATCTGTCAACTCGCACCCAAATTTTGGGATAACTTTGGTGACAAAAAGACCACAGTTTTTAGGCCTCTAATATTTGTTAAAATCAAGTATTAATTTTTTCTTCGGGCATTTTGGTCGATTAACTTCTGAGAAAATGTCAGCGACTTTAGAACTAACAGGACCACAAGTCTTTTCCTCCTGACCATATTTTTGGGATATACCATTTAATAAATCCTCAAATGGGCTATCACTCTCTGTCACATATGGCTTACCGGCGCCTGTGTGGTCAGGGCTACTAACGACTAAAGCGTCAAGACCTACACTAGGCCGTCTTTGCGAGCCAAGGTTAAGCCATGGGTGCATTAACCTTGGAACATTAGAAATCTCTATAGCGATATATGAGACGACTAAGAGCACATAATCGTGTCCCATCTGGGGTTTCCCCCTAAATCCACCGGCCAATGGAATAAGCCGATTCAACTCCAGTAGGAGTACTACAGGAGGTGAAAATAATGACGGAAAGCAGTGCTCAAAATCAACTTATAAACATGATCAAGAGCAGGTTTTGTGTTCTCAGTTTAAATAATATCCAAATTCAGTCGTTGTACTATTCTTTGGTGTCTCATTTTGTACCGACCAAGTCCCATTTAGCTTTTCAACGCAGACGGGCTGCACGTAATGCATGGAGGAAGGACGGCGACGGTTTTAATCAAATGTTGGAGATGTTTGAAAAGAACTATCATAACAAATACACGTGGCTATTGTGCGGTAGAGATTTTGGGTGTATGAGGCTTGGTCAGAACACAACTATCTAAGCAGTGTTTTGTCGCATGGTAACTCTATAGCAGTCTATATATAAAGATACCATGTGTTCGGATGATGTGTTAGATAAGTAGACACACCTAGTCAACTTACTACGGCGACTATTTCACTGTAAAATTGTGTATAATTGTGTATAATTGTGAAATAACCGTAATGCCTTGCGGGATAGAAATAGAGAAGAAAAAAAATGTTATCCTTTTGTATTCAACATTCAAAGTAGGCCTATATAATAATGGCAAAGTTACAGCGAAATTCCAATAACAAATAGTTTAATTTGAGCCTTGAATTTACCATTTTGTTGTAATTGACAAGGTGGTGGAATTGGATTATCACAGCAGACTATAAGGCAACCCACTGTAGGGTTTTGGTAAATGTTTTAGTAACCGGTAGGTCCTTAAGATTTTTGTTTCTCTTGTATGCTATAATGGGTCTTTGTGAGAGAGGAATAGACATTTTAGGTACGAGATTATGATATTCCTGTAAAAGGGACTAGCAAACTGGGTGCTTGGTTGGTCATATTGGAAAACAAATGGAACTTGATTAGTTCCCAATTGAAACCCAGTGGTTACAAAGTTTGAAGAGTTTGAATCCAATAAACCTTTCTTTCTTACCGTTTCTGCTTGGTTACAAAACATAGTTGTGTACATAATAAAAAATTTAAAACAGCAGCCATATTTGCTTACAACATTTTTTCAATCGCACAATATCAGCCATATTGTTGTTTTGAATTTCATTTTAATGGAAAATTGTAAAATTATGCAATGGCAGCCATACTGTTTTGCAGAATTAGGTGAAATTAAATCCCACCCACTGTCTTAATGGGAGGAAGCTACATTCCAAGTTTTAAGTCAATCCATTAGTTTTTTCCTTTTTTTATCGTGTTCACAACTATACACGTGGGTATATAATAAAATGACGCAATAACTGTCATTGTTTTAAGGATTTTTAAGTTTTAAGTTAATCTGTGAATGTTTTTTTCAAGCTATATGTTGACAAACATTTGTGACGCCCGGAGAGATCGCTGTATGGACGTTTGAACAAATTTTTTTGCCGATATGGACAATGTGGAACTCCGCGGTGTGTGTAACTGATTAACTGACATTAAATAACATCATTTTCTTAGTCAATATGAATTAGGACCCAAGACACTCAGGATGCCATGCTATTCTGTACTTATCCGAATAAGTCAAGTTAGTTATAATAATTGTTTAGTCTTTTTACATGCCTTGCCCTGTGTATCAAATTCATTTAATGCCGTAAAGCACTATATTTTAATATAAAACCTTTACCATCATAAACTCAGGAAGCAATGTTCATGTATTCGTCGCCGGAGACTCGGGATAAATGAAAATTACTACCCTCGTGATATCTCCTAGATGCGAATTCGTATTCAATAAACTATACAGCATATAGAGATACGAGGTCTAACCCAAAATTGTTCAAGGAAGAAAACGAGATGGTTCATGACAGGGTAAGGCCATGCAATTTTTATATATTCGAAGATAGAGTTCCGAATCATGGTATCGTTCGGCTATTTCTAGTGGTTAGGAAGCTTCATGTAGCAGAGCTAGATATCTCCGGGTCACTTATTACAGATCCTCTATATATCCGCCATCTAATCAATTCTGTATACGTTGTTGTGACTTGTGAGGTAGGCTTTAACATGTCCTTTTGTGTGAAAAAGATGCTAGCCTAGTATAGCTAGTATATGTTGTTTATATTTAATAGAATTCTATTTTATTTGTAATAATATATTAATATATAATTGATTTCTGATATGTGATTTATTGTTTTTGAATTGAACATATTGGATGGATAAGCGCCATGGTGCGTGCATGTGTAAACTCACAATGTAACGTATGGAGTATTCACAACCCCTGTTGGCGGGGAGATTCGGTCCTTTCACAGTGAGAGATTGAGCTGAATTTATAATAGATTATCTGAGATCTCCCTCTTATTCAATTGTAAATAAAGCATATTTTTAAAGTATTGCCCAAAGCATCAGGTGTTACGAATATGTATCCTTGTGTATCTTTTAATACTTCCTGATTTGGATCAATCAAGTCTAGCCTACAGTTGTATGTGACCGGATAAGTCAATACTAAGCTGGAGGACACAATATAGCTCTGTACAACTGTTTCTTTTCCTATAACCATATACACTTTGTGGGTGAATAAAGAAAACCAGGAGGGCGAATAACAGCATACAGATCATTCTGACTAATATAGTCTAAAACAAAAGGCTGAATAGAAACAAACGGTCTTTTTTTTAAAAATACGTGCAGGTGTGTGCTTCCACAAAAACATCACACTGGCATGTCGGATTTGTATGGTTGGGGTTTAATTCCGTGCTCATATATGACAACAAACATAGACAGAACAGGACAATCACCATTTTGTGGCCATCAAGTACCATCTGTAGGTGTTCAGCGCACACTGCATCTTAAATTATTGGAAGATAGTCACTCTCCTATAGACATTTAATAAATGTTGAGATTAGAAATATTCTAGGAGAGTGACTATCTGTCAATGACTGCAACTTTGGGATAAACCGGCGCTATAACGTTTTCCCAAGGAAGTCACGCGGCAAAACTCTACTCTTCGCCACAGTTATACAAAACAAAAAGCAGCTGTTAAAAATTAACGACAATTAAAATTGTAAACAACTTTAAAAAAGAATTGCATTGACCTGAAGCTGTACGATATGATTATATAGTCCCGGTGTATTTATACAGTTGTGGTTTTCCGGAGGACGAGTGTAGGCTACACTTTATTATATTTTACCGAATATGTTTATTCATGACGCTGCTTCTTGATCAAGACGATTATACCCTTTATCATGGAGGTCAGGCGGTGACAGTTAACCCTTTGTAATCAAAGCCCCAGAGAATCAGGGAGCTACTTCTCAACCGTCGATATCAACTCATTAAAACTGATGACTTATCTCATGTTTTAATATTAATACACTTATAGCAGTTATACTCTATAATTCTTCGCATTGCTGTGTCTGAAAATCTAGTTTTAAACTGTCAGAAATTCAATATTGTACTATTTAAAATGGCTTGAAAATTCTTTATTAAACTATAATGATCAAACATTAGTTTCGTTTATCTTCCGCTACTAATCAAGTAATGGTCTATATGAGTAAAGTTAAAAAGCGCACGGTGAGGTTTATGTCGATATAACCAGTGCATACAGTACAGATGGAATATATCACACACCTGTTAATTCGTTTTCAAGAATAAAAAATGTTATATCTATTTTCCTATTTAAAGACCTGGGGGGACACACGCTGCTTTTGATAGAAAGTAATATTGTTGGTACATCCCGTCTAAAGCTGTAACTTACTAACCATAAAAGCTGAATGCAGTTTTTTTTTCCCCAACTTAGCTATTTCTATTTTCAAATGATATTAATTTATTTTTTACATATATATTTTTTTTAAATCAGCACACAACACACACAGAGTATTTAACAAAGAGTCATATTGACGATGGGACTGTCAGTGTTGATCGGCTTTCCGCGTGTCCAAGTTTGACACCATGCTAACAAATGACACCAAAATGTATACTCCAGGACCTGATGCCAGTCTGTTCAGGTATAGCAACTGGTCCCATGCAGTCAGGCTTTCGGGGTGTTTCCCTGCGTGTGACGTATGGGTGATTAATGGCCTACACGGGTGTCAACTGTTCCAATTCAAGCCTAACCAGACGGCTTGGGCCAAGTCAAACGTACCAGATATATAAGGTATGTAAACTTGCACCATCAATACAGACTGAAACATCTCTTCACAAACAGCCTCAGATTAACCTCTTTAGAATTTGATATCCAATGACCAGCAACAGGTATGTCACCGTGATTTCGTCAATAATGTCTTTAAATACACCGCTTTACATGACATAATTTGTCTTAAGATGAAATAACTTTGTATCGTTGTCAAAATATATCAAGTCGGATGAAGGAAATGAAATAGTCTTTTGTTGTTGTTATATATAGACTAATTTCCAAGCTTCAATTTATACAAAATTTTAATTTAATTTTGTTAGTTTTACGTGCTTTTTTGCACATAAAATGTAATTTCCATGAAAGTATATGAAAACCATAAAACCTTATTGCTATACGAAATGAAACTACAAAAACCTGTACTCATAAGGTGACCATATCGGATCAATTGGAATCTTTGAATCCAATTCAACATCAAACGAAAAAGATTGTTCTTGCTATATCAGTCCAATTATTAAGGTCCATATTTAATTTTAACTAAATTTAATTAATTTTTAATCTCATGAAAGATCTAGAAAGGCGTTAGTTATTGTGTTGGTATATTTACCCCCACAGAGCGCAATGCCATTCAGCTGATTGAGAAGGTGTCAAAAAGCACCCCAGAGATGCATTAAACAAATATAGAAGTTACCGTTGTATGGTTGATGATTGGAGATTTGTTGTCTTCTTGATACAATGTTTGTCAAAATAACAAAATGTAACTTTGAAATGATTCTTATCTGTATCATTGCATGTGACAGGTGAATTTTATACAATTTACTTGTAATTCTAAGGATAAGATATGTTTTTCTGTCATTAATAATTACATAAATACTATCGTTCCTTTTTCAGAAAAATCCAAATATAGCCACCAGGAATACTTCGATCAATATCTGGAAGACTTAATCCGTTTTCTTAGGGATAACATATCATAACCTAGAGATGTGGCCCAGTCCTATATTAAACGGATTACCCTACCATCCGTTTATGGCACCACCTATTGGCCTTACCTTTCCTAGCCTTTTCACACCATGGAATCAGTTTAATCGGCCCACTGACAGCCAACCACCAATGTTCTGGCCGCAGCTCAAACTTTCCAGCAGCTCAGATGAACCCAAGCAAAACGGGCAGACCTTCCCCGCGATTCCTTCTACGGAAATCAGTTACTACAATCAGAACATGCTTCACCTTCAACCGTACAATATAGGCTTGGGAACAACACCATTCATTTACAGGTCACGGAGTAATATACCCGCAACATCTATACAACTCTCGAGTGACGATGAATCGGTTCAACATAACACCTCTCGTCCGGCTCTCAGTTTACTAGAAGCGGACGTTGCTAAAGTCAATGAAGCAAAGGTATTGAGAGATGAAATCTATAGAAGACGTCACTCTAAACGATCTCCGTCCAGCTATATGTCGCCTCAAGAAAAGTTAACATCTATCTGCCATAAGACATATCAGTTTGAGAGTAATAGAAATCTCTCTTCTTCCCAAAGGGTCCATTCACCGCCCGTATTAGGCACCTCTCTTGCCATCTCAAGCCCAAATGCAGCTTCTACGCCATTAAAACCTTTGGAACCAAAACAAGTTCTTGACTCCGGACCAGACACAGCAGAATATCGCACCAATAAGCTATCCGCCCTGGTGAAGACTGAACCCGAGTTTCAAGCACAGCCTTTAGATTTGAGAGTAAGAAAAAGAAGTGCTGAAGACAGCATCACAGAATATGACAGAGGTGCCAAGAAAAGCAAAGTACAGCCATTTACTG
Organism: Mopalia vespertina; assembly: GCA_030265115.1. NCBI lineage: Eukaryota > Metazoa > Mollusca > Polyplacophora > Chitonida > Mopaliidae > Mopalia > Mopalia vespertina. The sequence goes on from JAQQZZ010079211.1 coordinate 7,952, forward strand.
ATGTAGCGTTACCTGGAACACATTTTACGCCAACATCTCAGACCGACGTAGATGTCAAACTGAACGGCTACAACGAGACAATGGGTTTTGCTAACGACGTATCGGCCTATAAACTTGGGGTAGACTGTTTTGGAGCAGAAAAAAATGTTAGCGGAAAGTTTGCAACGAAAATCGATCCGGCACAAACGACTTTAAACCCGTCCAATGTATCTTCCCTGTATTTAAGTTCTGGTTATGACAGCGGTGTAGTAGCTGATGCCGGTCACGATTCTACAAATTTGTACGAACAAAATGTTCTTCTGTTAAAAAGTGGTGTTTATGTACTGTTTTGCTGTCAACATTGCGAATATAAAACGGTAGAAAAGCTGGAGGCAAATGATCACATGGTAGAACACTGTGATCACGTGGTCAAACAGCGATGTACACTTTGTGAGAAAGATTTCAGTTTTAATGGAGACATTCGGCATCATATTTTTCAATCTCACCAGCCATACGATATAAGAGAATTCAAATGTTCCAAAGCAAACTGTGATGGCGCATACAGTCAAGAGAAATTACTCAACTTCCATTTGCGACACGTTCATGGCAATAAATCTTACAAATGTCTTCAAACAGGCTGTGAGAAGTCATTCTCTACCGGAAGTGCCCTCAAACATCACCAATTTGTTCATACTGATATATTTAAATGCAACTGGCTGGGATGTGGGAAGCGGTTTCGGGACGACTTTAATCTACGTACTCACTTTATGATTCACACAGGCAAGAAACCCCGTCAGTGTTCACAGTGTGACTACAGCTGTATTCAGAAAAACTCCATGGACTGGCATATGAAAACTAAACATAGATGTTGAAAAAACAAACAATACAAGTATTCATGCAGGTTTTGGGATTTGCTTAGGTAATAAGTACTGATAAATGATTCAGCTATTCATTTCCCGTTTTGTACATAGATTAGTTTAGAGATCTGCTGCATCGATAAAGTGCTTTCCGCGAAATTCATTTCAATTTCTTTTTGTTCCAGTTGTTGTAACATTCACAATGACATTTTGTGTATTATAGTATTACCAATTTTAAATATACATGTAACATTCCGCTCGCATGGATATAAAATAGATTACTAAAACGCCCATATTATATTTATATATGTATACATAATATATTTTTTGTTGGGTACTATATGGACCAAAAATAAACCAAAGATGTATTTTCAAATTAAGTGTTTTCGTTGAACTTAGTTGTGCGCAATTATTTCTTCAGTATTAAGTCCAGAATAACCTATATCCCGGTGTCGACTTCGCACTATTCCAAATTCCCTGGCTTGAATTTGTCATATAGCGCCATTGGCGGTGGTGGTTTTGGGACTAGGGTGCAGTAATAGTGTACGAATTCACTGTTGGTATATATAGTATTTCTAAAACATAATCACACTGGCACAGGGCTGTCGATTAATTAAAAACCAATGAATTATCTCCGGTATAATACATATTTTAGAATAATGTTTCAGTAAGACCTGTAAATCCTGATCGTATTTCTCTCGTGATTGATTTCGTATTCAAACTTTATTAGTCTTATATTATTGCGAAGGGTATCTTATTCAAATATTATTATAAGCAATATTCGGTGTATTCAAATAAACTGTGCTAGTTCCTTTATACAGTATAGTTCATCTTTTCCGGTGCTTTACCTTAAGCCACTTGGTTAAAACCGTCACTGTATTACCTCAGACATTGCGTATAGATCGCTAGTCTTTGTCATAATAAACCAAGACCATGTTATTCGGTTATTTTGCATAAATTTTGCTGCCGACAATTTACAACTGTATAATTACACCAGAATTAGGTTACGATGCAATACAGTACAGGCCGATGTAACTCTTTTCTTTTTAATAATTCTTAAATAATTTTGTTTAAATCCCAAAAGTCCTGTATAAGCATTTTTTAATTCATCCTTTTTAGCTCAAAATTTCCGATTTTTCAATTATTGCATATTCAAAAAGTTAAGATAGAGATGTTTATCCTAGAGCAGACCCGATAAAAAAAAATTGAATTAGAAAACCGTTAACTTTGATGATAAAGCTTAACTACATTATTTACAACAGGGGTGTTTTGACAATCAATTAAATACTGGTAGCTACCTGGAGAGGATTAACAGTCTGCCCGCTGTGCATATAAGTCTATCAACAGTTTCCGTGTATTGTATATTGAGCACTTATTCACTGACGCCACATGTGGTTGCTTGGTGTTAGTCTATTGAGAGATTGATCACAGCTTGAATGAAATTCAACTAACATTTGACACGGTCAGCTCTTGTCAATTTTATAGAAAAACTGGTAAATTTCACAATATATATACAGAATTATTTGCGAAACATACATAAAATGGGTCAATTAGATATTATAAACAAATTGTGAAAAAAAAGATTGAATCACTTCAAAGAATTGAGCATGAAAGAGGTAAACCTGCAGTAAAATAGATCAGAAATACATTTTACCTGTTTTCTCTGCTTTAATTACCGTACCGTACTTGGAAAATGCCTACTCCTCGGCTGTTATTAAACCTACAGGACTGATTTTTTGCACATTTCATCTCAACATATAAACCTAAAAAACTGTCATTCAGATTTTTAACATCTTTTTTTTTTCGTTTTTTAGATATAGTTATAAGAAGTTGAAATTTCACTATTTTCACTCATTTGTTTTAATTTTTTACCTTTAACACAATATTGCAAGAACACTCATACACTAAGACAACAAGAGTATGTAGAGTATCCCTAAGCTCTGACATTCCAATGATGAATGTAAATAGGTTTTCAAAAGCTTATTCAGTTTTACCGTAACCATGAAAGTCTCGATTATGTATGCTTTTTTGACGCAATCATTGGAAAATATGTAAGAAACTAATTGATCGTAAACTTCTTCTTTACATTGTAAATATTCCATGTACGTGGTGTAGTGTTCAGCAGTTTCGCGTAAAATGGAGCTCCGAAATGTCTGATTGTTTAAATGTATTGAATGGGGTTCGACAAGGGGATATCCTGTCACCATGTTTACTATTCGATTGACTTGCACAGTCTCGACGTAGCTTTGTCCGAAGCTAACATCGGATGTAATAAAGATGGGTTGTTCACAAACAATTAATATATGCTGCTGACACGTGGTTAATTTGTCCATCAGCTCAAACTCTCCAGACATTGTAGCGCATGTGTGAGTCTTTTGAACACGATATCTTACATAACGTTAAGAAATCGCTCTGTATGTTCATTCGACGCAACGCATACAACATTTTACTCCTTCCCTGTATACTGGAGTAGTGCAAAGTTAGAATATGTGAATAGCTACTCCTACCTTATGCATGTTATTGCTGAGAATTTATCAGACAACAGGGATATAGAAGTTCAGAAAACAAAACCATGTGTGGGAGCTAGTGTACTATTACATAAAAGTTCAAAATTTGTACCAGTGAAGTGAATATAGCTTTGTTCAAAGCTTATTGTTGTCGAATTTAGTTTAACTGTTGTCATTTGTGTAGTTAATATACCCTACAGCTCTAAATAAATATATAATATATTTTAAAAATTTATTCAGGTGGTTTTTACACTACCGATATGACTGCAGTGCCAGTTTCATGTTTTCCATCAATATAATTCCCTAGTTGTAGCGAAATTCTATGCAAAGCCATTCTCAGTTTTAAACAGAGTCGAGGTATTTCAGATTAACTTCCTGTTGAAACTGTTGAACTTTGGTGTTTGTGGTGAATCAAAATTCTCAGCCAAATGACAAGTGTGCTGTTCATATAACTATTTAGTTTTGATACATAGATTAGTATTGCTTTATTCCACGTTTCTGTTGTATGGACTTCAGGCTGAAATAAAATATTATTATTATTATTATGAAGATAGTGCGTTTAAATGTATTGCAGGCTATATCTACTGATTAATGGCCTTTAGATGTTTTGAGGTTGATGCTCATTCCTGTTCTTAAACCATCAGTTTAATAACTTTGTCTCTTCGGCTATCCGAATACAACTAGTTCTGCTTTGCAAATGACACGAGATCGTTGAATGTTAGAGCCGAAAAGATGGTTCATAAATCTGGGAGTGACGATGGGATTTGATTACTCTTTGTTTTTTTATTGTAGGTTAAGTCAAGTAATTGTCGTATTTTATCAAGAACTTTGTTCTAGATAATGACAATTTCAAAAGTTTTTAAAAAAAATGTTTCAAGAGAGGCATTTTTGTAACCATGAAAAGGCAAATCCAGGGCAACTTGTCTTGTATATCAGATCTAGAGCATACAAGAGCGTTAGATGTCTGTGTGTGTCTTTGTTTACAGCAGAGTTATTGGTATTAATTTCACCATCCTTAATTTTGTTAATGAGATTAGGCCTCGGCGAACAGTTGTTTTGTAGCTCTTTGCATGACAGTAGCTCTTTGCATGACAGTAGCTCTACAATTATAAAAGTTTTCCATGTTTCCACAAACGTACGTTTTGAAATGTCTGTATTCTCGACAATTTAAGCATAAAAAGTCGTATTTAAAAATATTTTGTAGCAGTAAAAGCGACAGACTTCTGAAATACAGCTGTTGTATAACTTTGTCACAAACAGCAGACGGTCACTGACTGCAACCTGGCCATTCACCTTTTCATTATTGTTATACAGCCTGATTGAAACTCCTCGACTGTGGCGCCTGTGGAGTTTGCAAGGTTGAGGCGAAAATCGAACACTGCATGTCACTTCGTCCAAAATACAGTCATCAGAGAGCATTTCCCTTGAATGATTTCTCAGACGTTGGGGTCCACTTAGTACTAACCACGAAGAGCATTTTAAGCTTATTAGAAACTCTAGTAAGGTGTTTCAATCTGTTACAAATTGTATTGTTAGTACCGACAGTTTTGTTTTGGTTTTGTCTGTGAGAGTTGTTGGTGTCAACGTCCGCCTGTCATCTGTTAGATGTCAAATTAATGTATACATAATGTCGTCTGTAAAATGTTATTGTGATTCTGTAAAGCATTACTTACCCTGTATATCTATTTTCTTTGCCTGTCGTAAAGTGTTTCTCCTTTATCAAATGCATGCTCATTAGTGTATATATTTTGGATAATTTGATTAAATCGATAACCGATATTTGTTTTGGAATTTGTGATGGCTGCATGTGGCACTCTAATAGCAACTGGTACTTTTTAAAACTTCTATATGACGACGATAGATAGATTGTATCATTCTGCCGAATCATCACATCAATACTTTACTTTACTTTTTAAAACTTCTATATGACGACGATAGCTAGATTGTATCATTCTGCCGAATCATCACATCAATACTTTACTTGATGATGATGGAATCGATCAGGTGTAATATAATGTGATGTATGCTGTCCGCTCTCAACTCATTTTGACATGGTATAGCTTTCTCTGATATAAAGTAACATATTAAAAAATTAACAGAATATGCATCGAGACAATAAAAAGGAATAATTAAATGAAAATTAGCAATGACACCAACAATCAATTAGTTGCGTGAGTGTCTAAAAATGACGAGGTGTTTAACCAGCCAATCAAATCGACTGAAAGCAGTCTACAATTTTTGTCTCACGTCAATTTTTGTTGTATTACGTCATTGACCTTGGTCGAAATGCGCCCGTCAGAATTTGTTTGTCCTGTGTGTTGTTCAAAAGGACGTGTCATCAAACTATTTGACGTGTAAGATTAGGTTTTTGCCATGTAACATGGCACACTGGAAACGTGTCGTTATTAACAACGTGATGGTAAATACCTCCGGTGAGTATAATGTGCAGAAAAGTATTTACCCCTGTCCTGTGATTGGCTGGTTAAGAACGATATACGTTTCCGTTTGTCTTCATGACGTTTCCTGTGTACTTTGATATATGACAAAATCGATATCTGACGTTTCTGCTTGGCCTGGGCTGGATTCCACCGCCCTCACCCAAACAAACTAATTACTTTGCTTACCCTGTCGAGGCTTGCTTGCTTCAGAGAAGTCGGTATAAGGAATGTATCCCAATAATTTCAGCTCCTGACTCGACTTGTGGTGTTTTATATATCCAGTCTAATGTCGCGCTGCCCAAAGATTGTTTCAAGTCGACAATGGCGGACTCGTTCAACCATAAGGCACTGAGCGACACGACGTTTGGAAGTGGCACATAGTTTTATCCACCCGGATAATATTTTCAACAAACACAAAACCTTATGTGTTTGAAGTTTGCTGCGAGACCAACCTCGGCCGATGGTGGAACGACCTCAAATATGCGTTTGTTCAATAAAGTAAAAACACTTTTCAATCTAGATGACATGCAGCTTAAAACAGAACAGATCGACATAGTGTATTCCGTTCTAAATAATAAAGATTATATGGGGATTTTGGGAACTGGGTTTGGGAAGTCCATAGCCTACACTCTGCCACCTTTGCTGCTTGACCAGGTCAGTGACATTCATGCATTTATTCAAAATATTTATATAACAATAAATTATAAAAAGAAAACCTATATGACTTTAAATTTATTTGCTTTTTTGTACTGTTTCCTTCAAGCTTTCCTACATAAGAAAGCTTTACATGGATCTTTTGACCGGTTCTTAAACTGGAATTTTGCCTACTATACGAGCCTAATATTGTATTCTTCTTCTAAAACAAAGATACCTGTACCGATAATTAACTGTTTCTGTATGCGTTATGCAGTACAGTTTTTTTAATTACCTGTTTATAAAATTTTCTACCAAAAATGACGTATCCTGGGGAATGCAGTGCATTCTCCATTCAGTATTAACCTATATAGGGCCTACATATATTTTATTTTTTGATGTCTTTCATTGTGTTTTCTGATGGATTCTCGGAAAAAACTCGTGAGTCTCGTCATCTCACCTTTAAGAAGCCTAATGCAAGACCAAGTCAGCTTGGTTCAGACATGCAAAAAAAATCATTACAAGAAAGCTTTTCAGAAATATTTTACTTATCTTAAACAAGGAGTCATGCAGTACAAATAAATCAACTTCATTTTCATTTCTTGCAATTCTTACTGTTACCTAGGAAACTTCTGGAAAATACAATAATTAAAAAATAATGATTATGCATGTTATTCCTAAAACATGTCAGATTACTTTGACTCTTTGCTGTGCAAATAAAGGTAATAAAGGGATTTTTTTTCCTTCCATTTCATAATCATATCGATACAAATTTGTGAAAAATAAATCATAAAAAAAAAAAAAAATACTTATTGCCAAAACTGTACGTTTACTCATCTTTTTGTTTAAGTAAATCGTTGTCACGTTTTTCTCATTTGTTTCAATTGAATTTAAATATACAATTACAAAAAATAATGTAAATGTATAGCCAACCTTGGATGGTGTAGGGTAAGGAGAACCTTTCTTAACGGTTGTGGAAATGACTGAAAAACTCTTTTTTGGACAAGGACTTTTGACAGGTATTAACGATTTAGAAGGCAGTTTTGTGTCCCAGTTGTGGGACGCTTCCCTCAAGACTTTCTTCCATCTTGGTGATCCGACTCCTCCGTCAAAATTATTTGGCGAGGTTGGTCTCGCAGCAAACTTCAAACACATAAGGTTTTGTTTGTTGAAAATATTGTCCAGGTGGATAAAATTCTGCGCCACTTCCAAACGTCATATATTGCGCAGTGCATTGTGGGCGAACGAGTCCGCCATTGTCGACTTGAAACAAATCTTTGGGCAGCGCGACTTTAGACTGGATATACGAACCACCACAAGTAGAGTCAGGAGCTGAAATTATTGGGATACATTTCTTATACCGACTTCTCTGAAGCAAGCAAGCCTCGACAGGGTAAGCGAAGTAGTTAGTTTGTTTGGGTGAAGGAGGTGGAATCCAGCCCAGTTTTTTAAATTACCGGTACCTGTTTATAACATTTTCTACCAAAAGTGATATCCCGTCGGCGTAGCGGTATGGACAATACCGGTACGTAACTAAGCTATTTACAATGGTATTCCGACAGAGGTTATGTACTGTTTGAAAAGTGGTACGAGCATTAGGTCTGTACGTTTTTTCTCTTTCACCATGATCTGTGGCACAAACTCCCCGAGACAAGGTGAACGTACGACATGAAACTTGATCCTCTCGACCCGTGCCACGGTTGCGCTATATTTCTGTTCAAACACGGAGGAGATGGCACTCCTAATTATAATTTCAGTGATCAACCATACATGTCGCATGTAGTCATAGCGGCTTATATACCAATATATATCCCTCTGCTCACAAACGGAACAGTGAAAAACAGTAGACTTGTATTTAACGGAGTGATGCATAAGCTTTAACATCACCCTCCAACAGACACCCAGGAATCCGAATCATTGCTAAAAAAGGGATTGTCTAACCGCCGTTCACCATGATAGTTCGGCAGAGGCGATATACTGGCTGAAAAGTGACACATGCACTTTATTTGTCAAATCAGTTTTTCTATTTCACTATAACCTCTCTTTGAAAGCGGAAAGGCAGTAAGCGTGGCAAGGTCTGATACCGAGCTTTTGATCTGAGTTAAATATTGATTACTAATCTTATCCAACAATATAATCAGTAAACATACAGTTTTATTACTTGATTTGAGGTGTATATTCTATTTTCTAAACACTCATTGGCTTAAATTCGTCCCGTGGTTCTATGATAAACAGCATTATGTACTGAACTAATCGATCTTTGAATTAACATAAATGCCTTCTTCACCATGAGCGATCTATCACTTCTAGACGTTAGATGTGTTAATGCATTTACAAATACAACTGGAGCCAATTTATTGCCTGATTGAGGCTATTCGCTTGATCTTTATATTTGATATAAACCCAGAAACAAAAAAGTAAATAGTCACAAAGATCACTCTTCATAACTTTCTACCATTTATTTTCATATAATTGTAAATCAATTTTTTTTTTTACATCTACAGCATATTTCTACACTGGGTAGGCCGCGTAGCCATAAAAGACATATTCTCAAGAAAACATGCATTATATAGAATGTAAAATATATGCGTTTTATTATCTCAATGAGGACATCTGAGTTTACTCATGTGATAGGAACGTATTGATCAACTATAAAGTATAATGAAAGTTCTTTTCCTAGTACACACAGTTACCGGTATGTTAATGAAAGCGGTAGGGGTTTGAGTACACAACGTTTCTGTCATCAGGGATCCACCACGTTTGGAATAGCTATCGAACAGTGCTTGTGTTGCCGTCTGACATTTCACTAAATAATAGCAGTTTACGATAAGTGATCATAATGAACTTTCATAAAACTTTCTACATAATTTATTTCAAAAGCTTATCTTTATAGTCAATTGGGTGTTGAATGCCATGGTTACAATGCAGATCTGCGTAAATATAGAGATCAGGTTGACTGGAAATGTCAAACACTCGAGCCTGTTTATATACGGTTGTGGCAATGCAGGATTGCTTTAAGGTCTTGCTGGACCCCTTGGGCTCAATATGAACCAAATTTGTTTATCGCTTAGATTAAATGTTAAGTATTCAAACTATGTGTTGGTGAAAAAATTATTCGAAATTCTACTTACAAACAGTTAAATTGGAGCCTATAATTGAGTTTTTCCATGATCATATATTCAAGTCGCAAAACTTTAATTGCCTATTTCTGGCACTTCATTTTTAAGCAGACTCTACATTTTCCAAGGCGTATTTCTAGACAACTATTCATGTTAGAGACCTCAAATTTGTACCATTATAAAGAGCACAATTGGATCTAGTAAACGTTTTTTAGAAGTTCGTCGATGATTTTTATTTTTTAATGTTTTCTGAAAGTTGTATTTTACAATTTTATAAGACTTACCAAGGTGGGATAGACAAAAAAATTCACTGGGATCGTTCTAATCAAAATTTAAAAAAAATGAGGCACCGTTTACTAGTTCTAGGACTATTCTTCTGGGTCAACTAATTTATTGAGTTATCGTTATGGCACTTTGAGAAATAAACCATGAAAAATGCAGTCCATATTTTTCTGTTGACATTTTAGAAATAATAATTGGATTTTCACCACATTTACATATATGTTATCCTGAGCATTCAAGCTTTCCAAAAATATATACATATATATGGTACAAATTTATATTCTTCTGCATAAGAGACTAAATACGACGGCTCTTCTGAAAATCGGCCAAGGGGTCTAGCAAGACCTTAACATTAGTCAAGCAAACACTATAGTACAGTGTATCGATAAGTGATCTCTGATCAGTGGGAATTTATATATACAAATCATTTAGTTTTTATCCGCTCACAAAAGGCGATGGTTGTACCAAGGATGTCCAGAAACAGGTCATTGTGAAGGAAACCAATTAGGTGAAGTCATTTTGAGGCGTTCCAGATTTCAGTTGTTTGTGACGTGTCTTACGCTGGTGCCAGTTTAACTGTCTGTCTGAAAAACAACTAAGTCAGGAATCAATCAAAGTCTGTAAAAAGATTTAAATAAAAAAAAACTGCTAATAGAGGATTTTAGTTTCAGTTACTGTTTAAAGTAAACCCTATTCTGGCAATCCTCGAAAAACTGGAATTCTTTACCATAGGCTATTAAGAAAGGATTTGCGTATAGCAGATGATAAGTGGGAGTAAAGTTGCTCTGCAGATTGAATCTTAACAGGCCTTGTCAGTTGAAATGGCTTAATGTGTATTTAATGTTGAAGACAAAAATATTTTTGAAGAAACATAGATACTATTGTTGATACAAGTGTTGATGTAACAGGAAGAATGATCGAAATGCTGAGTGAATGTACTGATAGAAAGTCACTACCGTTATGTAAGTGAATATGCTAGATCGCAACGATAAGCACCAATCAGCCAATCACCCGTGATCGAATTGCTGAGCTATTGTGCGGATAGAAACTCCCGTCTATCATATAAGTGAATATGCTAGATCGCAACGATAAGCACCAATCAGCCAATCACCTGTGATCGAATTGCTGAGCTATTGTGCTGATAGAAATTGTCGTCTATCACATAAGTGAATATGCTAGATCGCCACGATAAGCACCAATCAGCCAATCGATAATTATCGACATGGCCATTTACTGTGGTGTTTGAAGAACACCGCCGTTATATAAGTGAAATATGCTAGAGCACAACGTGAAACGCCAATCAGCCAATCGTCAGTCTGATCTACAAATAAATTATTCATCTCGTCAAAGACACGGATCCTACGTAAAAAATACTATATGGAATTTTTAAATTACTTTTTCTTAGGTCAAGATGTCTCAGTGAAGAAGCCGTCCACTTGACATGTGAACCGAAAGGTTTGTTAAACATTTGCTCATCATCCCCGCAACCAAAAATATAAACTCTTTCAAATCATTGACTGTAAATCTAACGTTAAAGATTCAGGGAAACATATTTTCTTATTTTTATAGTCAGTGAGGGGAAGGATAGTTAGAAATTTATGTTTCTCTCAGAGCTAAAGGGGAACAGGAAACCGATCTGTTTGTGGTGTCTGTATTGCGTCCTGTTCTTCTCCTGTATTTGTCCGGTCATGCCTTTGCTTGTTGCCAGTGGTGTCGAGGGTGGTTTTCTTCACCCATTGGGCTGGCACGTCGTCTTATAAGTGAAATACCCTTCAATAGGACGTTAAACCCCAACTTTTGGTGTGTCTTACAATACATGAAATTCCATTTTCATAACCTGATCGGAACTCTGGTTATGATCCATTAAAGAGCAACACAAGCACCAGTTGAGTCATCAAATCCTGTGCTGCTAAGTTTTCCTGTACTCTGGTTGGTCAGCCAGTTTTGAACTATCCAATGAT
>JAQQZZ010079222.1:0-19724 GCA_030265115.1 Mopalia vespertina
CTCGCCTCTTACGATCGACCGAGGAAGCCGAGGGAATATTCTGCAAGGCCATGGCCCACCCGCTCCCTCACGGGGCCCGACTTAAAGACAGTTGGCAATCTTATCTGTAAGGTTGGTTTTGATACCTATGGAATATCAGAAAATCAGCCTTTACCTGAGCCTATTGTTTCTCTCAGGTGGTAAAGCCCCTTTAGTTCAGAATACTGAGACATAGTGATCTAATTTAGTCAGTATGCTGTTTTTTTCACTACTGTTTCATAACTCCAAATCTGTAAAGAAACAAAAGCAAAGTAATTATTGAAAGTCAAACAAATAATTCTTTTATGACAAAATAAGCCTGAAATGCAAATAACAGCTTGAAAACGGTACTAGTATCTGAACTGAAACATTGCGTATCTATAAATCCAAAAGTTGAAAATCCATGAAGTCTTACTTTTAAATATTATGTTGTCATAGACAGCTATGTCAATTTAAGCTAATCATGCTTTTCACATATGGAGTTGGAAAATATTTGAATAAAATATATGCATGGGTGCCGGGGGAGTCAATAACAGTTCATTTCAATCGATTCAGATTGTGTTTTAGTCATGCTCAAGGACATTTCACTTATAGTGGTGGCAATGCACATTATGACATCCTACAGAAGTGTGCACTGTTGGAAAATTAATGTCCCTCATTTTCTAACCTAGAAACATAATGCCCTGAGCCAGAGGTATTAGCCATTGTAAAACGATTGTCAACAATTATTCACCATTGACTCATCTGTATCCCTTCCTTGAGAAAGGTTTTGAAATAAATGGAAATACTGAATTACCTTACATCCATGTGTATCTTATTGGAAGGGTAAATCCTCTATACACTTACTTTGTTACAGTCCAACTCATAATGGGACTAATGAGGATATTTAAAGACTTCCACTTCTCATTGCCTACCTACATGTATTGCACTGTAGGTCTTGTTGATAGGTCTAATTCATATAATTGGACATGGTTCAATGAGTACTCAAATGCATTGGTCTCTGACAATTAACGGCTATAACTTACACATTTTCTCTCAAATGAACTGTGAAATGGCATGAGTGTGAAGTAACTTAATTCAGGTGTGAAATCAAATTAATCCACTACACAATCTGACCAGCTGCTCAGCACCAGGTGGAATAAAACTATCTATGGTACTGCTTATCAGATGAAGTATTAAATTTACTTATGGCATTTTAATTATTTTGTGTCATACTCAAGGATTTGTCACTAATGATGATTTTTGCATTGTCTAGCGTTGATTGGAATCAATAGACATCTTGTCAAAATCACCATGTGATCTCTGAGTCCATCCTCTATAACGCCATCCTTCATGAACTGAAGCCCACTTAAAACTAAATTGGGTGGCCCTGACCATTTAGACCCTTTACCTGCATGCATTGCTGCACACCAATCTGTTTAATAACACTTTCTTACTGTTGTGAGAAATAAAAGTCCCTTTCAAACTCAATCGGCAAATAAAAGGTTACAAAGTCCTCATTCTTGGTCCAAAAACGAAATAATAAGCGCTAAAAACTTTATTTTGAGCTTTAGAACAGTTTACCCTCTTTTCCACAACAGGATGAAAATAAAAACTTCCAGTGACATTGCATTGAAGTCTTCAATATCCTAATTGAGAAGCTTTTAAATATTCAGCTAATAGTCTATTGGCTCACTCAGCTTTTTAGCTCGGGTCTTTCCTACAGTAAGAGTTGAGCTGGACATAGTACGAGTTGGTTGGTTATCGTCTATAAAGAGTAAGACTACATTGACGATACCTGGATCTAATGTGCTCAGCTGTCTGTTTATGTGAGACTCAGCTAAAATCCAAGGCATGTCAAAATCAGGTAACGGGTAACTAAGTGTTTGCTGGTTGAATGTCAAAATTATTTTAAAACAGCAAACATATTAGCCCAATGCCAGCTAAGTATAGACACAGCTGATTCTTTTACCTGGTGTATACATACTCATTTACAGAACTGGCTTTGTTCTGAAAAATTATTAACAGTAAGTTTAATAGTTTGTCCTTATGATTAAAATTAAAACAATGAACATTACTTTCGCCGTTTGAGTTATTTAACTGAAATCACCACCAAGCTATTGATGTTGTCATTTGTGAATGAGAATCCGTCAAGAAGTCAACAGAAGAACTTGAAAGCAAGCCGAAGGGACATCGCCTCGTCCACAACGAGCACTTCATCAGTCATCTGGTCATTGTCGTCAGACGGATAAATATTTGGAGTTTGATGAAAGTCTTTCTTATACATGACAAGGATAACGTACACATTTCAAATCTTACCATTCATACTTACTTTCCGAACCTCATTTGTTGATTGGTGTTAACAAAATTCTTCCCTATAAACTTGTAAACGGCTTGGCGAGTGACCTGTTTTCTTCTTTCAACTCGTCCCTCCAAATTTTTAAACACGTTTTCTAAGCTGACCAATCAACTACGAGTATTGTAAAGTCTCAACATATGCCGTTTACTGTAGCAACAATTTCGTATAAATATACTAGTGTTGCCAAGTAAAACAGAAATTAATTCAAGCTTGTTACAACACTATTATTGATTTATTGTGAGTAATATTGTAGTTAAAGTGACTAGATTATGGCTGGTTCTTAAAACGTTCGTACGAAACTCATGATATTGAACTGTACATGTGCGTTAAAACTGAAAATGGCTACCGACGAAGAGGTAACAGTGCTATTTGCTTACTTTTGTTTTCCAAAATAGATTATGATTGAAATACGAAAACAAAGATCTTGACAAGAAGAACAGATTAAATAAGATTCAATTTTTGTTTGCATTTAATTGCATACTTTCTCTGTGTTTACAAAGTAAATAGTATCAACAGACATGTATATTTTTCTATTTCACAAATGTTTTTTAGATATATAGTTCTGTAAATCAGTTTATCATAACATCTGGTTGGGGAGAGTAGCTGGATCCAGCAATGTAACTAGCTACATGCAGATAAAAAAAGGCGTAGCTCCTTCGGGTGACATGGCTGTCTGTTTCAAGTCGACGGCAAATTCAACAGAAAAGTCCAACAATGCAGTTCAACAACAACATATAAGTATAATTATGCTGCATTCGGGACAGTCACAATCACCACTCGTGGGGTAAATATCGGTCGTAATTATGACCACAATCACGATTCACTCGATAAGCATCGAGTTGACGAGTGATATTTTCTACTCGTAGTAGCACTCTAACGGAATTTACATGTCGTGAAATAGTGTTACGATTCGTAGCAGTGCTCATGAATGCTTTTCGTTGTAAGTACGAGTAATAAATACAGCATGGTGACAACAAGGAGTCCCGAATGCAGCATAACAGTTACACTCTCTCAAAATTTTCACTTCCTCCCTATTCACACTGCCTAATGTTTTGCGGTGAGCCACTCAACACCCCTTACAGGGCATGAAATGTTTTTTTCCAGCTACCTGTCAGGCTGTCACATGAGACAGGTAGACATTTTTTGTACCTGTCTCACAATATTAATTTTAGTGAAATTTTCCAAGTTTTGTTTAATTTAATTACACAGTTGAAATAGCTCTGAGCATGGCATAGTCGGCCTTAAACCCCAATCAAGATAGTCTAATTTTACTTACTACTATATTTAACTCCACATTCTTTCTGTGTTTAGAATTCTCTCTTATATTAAGGCCCCCTGGCTAAGGGCAGTTTGTTTGGTTGGTTTGTTTGTTTGATTGGGTTTTAGCGTCGTACTCAAGGGTATTTCACTTATATGACAATGGTTTATCCGATTCACCGAGGAAACCACATTAAAACCACCCCCGCGATTGCCGGAGCCACATTGTGTGACTCACTCATATACTGGAGGGTCGACGGGTGGCCTCGATCGTGTGAACTGTAAATCGAAGGAGGATTAATAAGCGCACACGCTACCACTAAGCTGCAGGGCAGTTTGTTAGCACTGGAGGAAGATTAACGTTGCAATATTATGAAAACACTTCACATCTTGGTTGTGCTAGTGTTAATTATTGTTGGAATACACTGCCCTCATATAAGTGAAATACCAATCAATCAATATATCTCCTATATTAAACTATTTTATAGCAATGGTATTTTTTATTTTGAATAGTTTGAGTTGACTTAATAGAGTAAACTATTGCAACAAAGCATTCTAATACAGGTCTGTGATGTTGGAGAGAAGGGACCAAACAGCGTCTTCCCATGGTTATGCATAGTTATTTAAGAAGGACCTATTTATAGGTTTCCCAAATTGTTTGCAGTGTTTATCTTAATTTTCATTTTACTACTTATTTTGACAAACGTTGTCAATCAGATCACAAATGAAATTTGTATTAACGAGCCCTTTTTGCTTTATTTTTCATAAATGCATATTTATGTATTTTAAAAATCACCAAAGCAGAGGCAAATGTAAGGTTATCTCGCAAAATTTTAGAGGTTATGCCAGAAAAGATTACAGCACAGACCCGTAATATAAGACATTTTAAAAAAAAAAGCAATAATATTGACAAACTTAAACAATGAATGATGTCTTGTTTTTTTCTAATTAGATATAATACTTCTATGATATTTCTTTTCATACATATACATGTCAAAAATATTTAGGCCAGTCGGCCCCATCCCTATATCCCAAAGTAAAGAACATAATTTTGAATAAATTTACATCTTGCACAGTACTGTCATGTCAGTTTCAATATTAATGATCTGCGTTGTTTTCATGAGATCTGTCATTTTCTAGATGTTGGGATTCGCATGTTTTCACAAATTTGTTATAAGAGCTGCTTTTAGACTTAAATTGTTTGCAAAAATCACAGTACATAATCACAGTGTCATCGCAATATTTAATATAAGGGCACCTTCCATTCTTTGGTAAATTTGATAACATGTTGTAGCCTTTTTGAAGTACTCAAGACGAGAGTCCTCAAGTAAAACTGGATTTTGTTGGTTTTATGCAGCAGTGGATTGGGAGTCGGCTATTTCGTCAGGGAATTTTAAAAAAAGCAAGGATAGGAATAATATTTCCTCTTTCTGCTGGAAATTTCTATCACTCTGCCTGTTGCTAATCACGCGGTAGACCAACTTGTGCACAAAGAGCTGTGACGTTGCAAAATTTGTCCACAAAAATTTGAGTAGCCTGAAAACAAAACTGAATTACGGAGGATACATTTTTATTTATTTATAACAAAATGTTATTATTTCATAAATTTACTATTTGAAAAGTAAAAGTATTATTTGATAACGAGATTATGTGTAAATAAACATAGTTTTTACGAAAATGAGTCGCATGTGACAGGTAGGGGTTTTTTGTAACCTGTCCCACTCAAATTTCACATGTCCGCAACAGGTGGACACGTGAACATTTCGCACCCTGACCTAGATGCAAATACGTATCTCATTGAATTGTTTACATGGTTAACAGAGATACAACTTTGTTTCATCGAAAATATTTGAAATAAGGCCTGTCAGACCCCAACATTGGTCTTTCGGCCTTATTCTTTCACTCGAAATCAATGATCGACCTGGCCAGCAACTAAAGTTTTCAATCTTTGTCAACTCGCCAATTCTCTATTTTAATGTTTTGGAAGTATGAAAATAATGCATGCACATAACCAGGCCTGTGCTCTTGGGGAGAGCGAACAGAATGGGGTTTCCCCAGGGTTATGCAAACTTAATTAAGGAGGACCGATTTATAGGTTTCCTAAATTGTTTACAGTCTTTGTCTAAATTAGCATTTTGCCACTGATGTTGACAAATTTTGTCATCCGATTATCAATGAAGATTGTATTTTAAAGCAATTTTGCTTTATTTCTCACAAAGGCACTTTATGTATTTAAAAAATCAGCAAACCAGGGGAAAATGCAAATGTTTTAGTGGACCGATTTTAAGGTTCTGCCAGAAAATATTACAGAACAGGCCTGATAACATGACCGAAGTTTGTCGATGTCATTAACAATTTACATATCTGTTGCGGATGTTGCCAAATTTGTGCATGATTTAACCTCATCTATGGAGTGTGGACGACTTCTATCGAATGTTACATCGAATAAATTTATAGGAATTGAAAAGTCAAGGTTCAGCTTTTTAGTTAATTGATTATATGCAATATTTTTGTATGTTAATTCAGGAAGACGACTTGGAAGCACTGCGCTTTGCTGTGTTGGCATCTATGAAAAATGTAAGTTTCATTCTCTTGAAAATGGTGATTTTAATTAAATAACAAGTGCTTTTTTAATAATGCGGAAAATGAAGTCATTTTTAAATTGACTAAAACAACATTGTGTCTTACAGAAGGTGGAGGAAAAACCAACCACACCTGTTAGTGAAGATGAAGAGGATCCAGAGTTAGCTGCCCTTAGAGCTGCCGCTCTCAAGAGTAAGGGACAGAAATCTTCCACAGTAGCTGCATCAAGTCCTTCGGTTAGTATCAATTTATAGGTTGAGCTTCTCAATATATAGCTTTAAAGATAAACTTAAAGGAAAAGACAGCTGTTTTTTGACCTAAACTATTATTTTTATTGCATATTTTCAAAGACAAACATCGTATTGCACTTGCATTCGAGTAAGCATAGCCATTAATTTAACAGGCAGGACTGATGTCATTGTTCGAAAACACGGTCGGTCACCAGTGTGTCCGTTTGCTTATGGATGCATTGGAAGGCAATCCTGATAGCATATGTAGGTCTGACAGGACAACAATGTCTAATCTGGATACATCTGTCATAACTGTATTGAATAAAAATTGTGTGTTTTGGTTTAAATTGTTAAAATTGTGGTACAGAAGTATAGGTTACTGGTTTGTTAAAAGTGGACCAAACAATTATACAAAATATGACTTAATCAACATAAGGAAAAAATTTAATTAAGTAGCATAAACTTTGTTTGCAAAGGATAATATTTTGTAAACATTGATCAGTTAAGAATTGTCTACTACCCATTTTCATAGATTCAGATACAATATCATATTTAAAAAAAACCTACATACCTGGCTAGATTATTTTCAGGCTGTACATAAAATCAAAAGGAATTAATATCTCGTCCATTTTTTAAATTTTCTGATAACCTTACTGATGCCATGGATGCTGTCATACACTAAAGTTTAGTAAATCTGGCCAAAAGTGTTTTTTATTATTCATACTATTTATATTATTCACGATAGCGTGAATGCTACATTAGCTGAAAGCAGTGTCTTCGCTAGGATTGGAGATCTGCCTGTTAAAATTTCCAATTTTCCTATCTTTCCCATGTTGAAGTTCAGAATTTCTACCTGTCATTTTAACCATTTTTAGAAATCTGCCTGTCGAAAATGGACTGGTCTCTAGCTAAGACTGGCTGAAACCAATGTAACATTTGTTCTTATTATCTCTCCTTTTGTGTGAATAGCATGCAGTGAATGCGCAGCTTCCTGAAAAAGGCTCTCACAATCAACGCTATCAGTATGGGAGAGGTCGGGGAAATGGCAGAGGGAGAGGTCAGTTTGGAAGAGGGGGAGGGGGATTGCCTGCTGGTGTGTTCAGAGGAGCTCAGAGTGCCAGCAACCTTATCGTTATTAACACAGTTCCTGGGGACAGTAAGGGTAATGCGAATAAAGATGGTGGACTCCCCCAAAAACGAGAGATGTCAGCTGGCAATGTGTTCCTGAGACCGCAGGACAAATGGGCAGGCAGCTCCCTGTCTGATACTAACAGTGCTGCTTCAACTCCTACCAGATCTAAAGGTTTGATTAATTTTGTATTTTCTGATAACTACTAACTTCATAACTTCTAATAACTATCCATGGTATATTTTGTTTGCAAACTTCAGCTAGCCATGTGACTGTCATGTAAAGCCAGACATATGCAAGACTCAACAAATCATGTTTGTTCAGCAGCTTTTTCAATTGCATATACATTGTTTATGTTGATTTAATATATCATATCATCGTAATTCATTGCATAATTTAACATTGTTACCTCTTATTGCTGTTTCCATTGCCAATGAAAAGTAGCATATGGCTAATGTTTATCTTTGTAACATCCTACACTGAGTAAAGTTTGATTTGTTTTGATCACTTAGAATACAGCAGTGCTTTGTCCTTTACTATAGTTAGTGAATTCAAGCTATTACAATTTTTATTTTATTCTTCACAGTTCCACACAAGTTCAGTCGTTTTGACTCTGACGACACAGACTCTGATAGCGATAATGTACTGTCATCTCCCGAGTATGATGGGAATAAATCTTCAGACGAGGAAGAGGATATCCTTAACCTCACAGAGGATACCCTTAACCTCACAGAGGATACAAATGAAAACAAATATAAGGACGACTCTAATAAAATTTTTAAAGAGAACACAGCTGTTCAAAATATTCCTGATGACTCAGAAAACTTGAAAATCCCTGTTGATCAAATTCCTGTTCCAAGTGTACCTCAAAATGACAAAGACAACAAGAAAAATAATGCCTTTGGTGATACCATCCTTAACCAAAAGATAAGCCCATCAACTTCTCTCGTCAAGGAAACTTCAGAAACAATACAGACTGATCAAGGTAACACTGATGCAATGTCAAGAATCTTGGGCAGAAAAATTCATCAGGCTGAGCTGTTTAATAGTGAAAAGATTAATCTGGCGTTGACTACAGAGACTTCGAGTCCAGTTTTAAGCCCTGTAAAAGTTAATTCTGAGACCAGCAAAGTTGATTTAATTCCTATTCCTATCACAGCCAGGAGTGTAAAGGACAGACTGGGCATGGGACCTGTATCAGGTAACCGTTTAGTTCAATCTTCTTCAAACGAAACACCTCTGTCACCTTCCAAATTGCAAGATATGGACAAGACAGTAGACCTAGAAAACATGACACCAGAGGAGAGGAAATTGTTTGAAGCAAGAAGAAAAAAATTCATGGAAATTATGGAGGTGCAAGATTTAAAGAAAACTGTTTCTCTCAAAGGCATCGTTCCAGCCAAAAAATCAAAAAAAGATCTACCAAAACAATATAGACACAGACGTAATCGTAGCAGGTCGAATTCCAGATCACCATCTGGTAAAGTCTTGTCGAGTCATAGAAAGAGAGAACGCAGGAAGAATAAAGAAGATGAACCGACTTCAAAAACTAAAGTCACTAGACAAGTTTCCAAGGATCATAAAGCAGAAAAGATACCAACTGAATTCACAAATTCTGATAGTGATAGTGAAATAAACGCTGCCCATGTGACTGACAGTGATAGTTCAGACTCGGATGCAGTACCTTGGAGGTTTCAACACACCGGAAAAGCTGGGAAAGAAGACAGACACTCTGGTAAACCAGCTGTCTCTGTCTTCGAAAGAAAGGTGGAAGATCTGAATCGAGAGAGACGACAGAGGCGTAATATTGAAAGGACTATCAAGCAAGACGTAGGTCACGAAACAGGTCGAGTTCGTGTGAGATCGCCACCTTGTAAATCCAATTCTGTTCATAAACCACATGAACTGACATCTCGTAGTTTAAGTAGACAGAGAAAAGATCGGCATGTGAAGGAGACTAACACTGAAAATGCAGTGAAAAGGAATACTGAAAGTGTAGAAAAGACTAGGAAGAAGGGCACCAGGGAAAAGACTGGAAAAAGTAGTAGTGGGGATAAGAGTGAGAAAAGGAGTGTTGTGGAGGGGACTGAAAAAATGAGTGTGGAAGAAATTACAGAGAAAAAGATTCATGTGGAAAGTGCAGAGAAAAAGAGTAGTGCAGAAAAGACTGAGAAAAGGAGAAGTGTTGAAAAGGACAAAAGGGAGAGTGTTAAAAGAGTTTTTACTAGTGTGATAAAACAAAACATTGACTCTGTGAAATCCTCTGCAAATAGGAAGACGGTAGATATAAAGAAAACGGATAGCCTTTCCGACTCGCTGTCCGATTCCAGTTATTACTCCAGTAGTGAAAGCGAACGTGATAAAAAACAAGATGCCCGCAGTATTATTGTATCTCTCCGTAACAAAGAGGGATCTGCTCTAGATAACACAGTCTCTGGGAAACCTTCTGAAACCAGTGATGATCAAAAGAAATCTGAAGGAAGAAACAGTCCTGTTGTTAATATCACATTTAACTCCGGTGAGTCACAACAATTATCAGTATATAATAGAACATAATAGAGTGTATTACTGCTGAATTTTCTTCAGTGTACAGCTCATGTTCGAAGGGGACTGTCATCTCCGGGTATATAGAAAAAATGTCAAATTTCCTGGGTAAAATGATGATGGCATGGCGATTTTTATGAGGTTTCTTCCCTCAGTTCCACCACTTCCCGGCAATGAAAAGTTGTGATATGAAATGAAATGCAGTTGTGACTTGATTTCGAAAAAAAAAAAGGGTCAAAGTTGTGTTCAGTGTGGTAATGCCATAACTTGAAATTCACCAGTCACTGACTTGCATAATTTGGGTGCACCCCTGGAAAATTATTCACTATTGCATAAAATACTAAATAGCTTGTAAAATCTAGAAAGCAGCAAAAGGTAAGATTGTCTACAATTCTGGGCTCCTGATACCTAGAAATTTCAAAAATGTTATAACCGTATAGTATTAATTACTGTCCAAAATGTTCATTTTGCTTCACTTTTTGAGTAACTGAGTCTTAGTACAGTTTACCTATCTCCTCAACGTTAAAACTTCTTAAAACTGGGTGTCCAAATAAGGCAATTGTTCAATTCAGGGTGAACACCCCTCTGTCAAAGCCCTTGCTATTAATGAACATGTATTTGGTTGTGAAGTGACAGAAATTTACATTTGTTAAAACATAAGTAATTTTACTCAATAACCTAAAACAATATATATGTTTTTGACTTCTTTAAACCACATGGACCGTTCTGACATAGACAGCATATACAATTAATGTCTTTGAACCAATGCAATGGTCTAGTGTTGTGTTAAGAACACTAGTTATTGAAACAAAAGATTTTTGTATTTTTTTCAGTTGTATCCTAATTTCTTAATTTGGATTTCAATTATTTATCTATTTTAATTATTTCCAGAACGTACCAAAATCAAACCCAGTTTAACTTCAAAAGACCGTGGATCTATTCATCGTCGATTAGGTGTTCCTGTTAGTTCAATACATTCTGATGTGTCTCATCGCTCCTCCAAAAAACCTAAACGAACTCGCAAAGTTATTGAAGAATCCTCTCCAGAAAGACAGCCGATAAAGATTGGAATTTCTAAATCTGATATAAGTATACAATCCAGACTTAATCATCCTGTATATACAAACTCTGATTCTAATGGTGCTAAAATTCGGCGTCTTGTCAAGGAAGATTCTAGTGATCTAGTTATTCGTGACCGAACCAAATCCGCTTCAGATATCATGATTAATAAACAGGAGAAATCACCAGATATATATACTGTCAACAGAGTGAAAAGAAAATCTACAGGTGGCTCCGAATCGGATTTGAGAAAGAAAATGAAGTTAAATCATTCAGAAGGTGAAAATCCAAATGCGAAAGAAACTTCCAATCACACACAAGGTTTGTATCCTGATTTCTCAGGTCATTATTTAATACTTACTGTTTGTCAATGATATTGAAGCAGCTTCCATCCTCAGAGGATGGAGCTCAACTGGTCTTACTTTTCGATGATTGACAGATTAGAGTTCTTTGCCTAGTCAACTCCAAATAAAAATTGTTTTTTGTTTTTGCAAGACACACATGGAGCAATGGCAATAACTGTTTGATCATTGTGAAATTATTGTGGGTATGTACAACTTTGTGCCTTGTCTTCTCAATCTTTGGCGTGTAAAAGTGTGAATTACTAAAAGTAAGCTGCATTACGATTATTTGATTCAAAGTAGGTATCTGTACGTTTACTGGCTGATGGTCCCTTGAAATGATCCATCATGGTTTTGGCATGTCCGTCTATCTGTTCACACTGGCTGGGCTCTACCCCTTGGTAGATATTTTTTTTTTCATTGACAGTAAATATTTTTGAAGCCAGATGATGTTACTTGCATTGCTGGTCGCAACATCTTAATGACAAATTGTATAGATATCCTTAAATTTAGTAAATTTCAAAATGTCTCAGAAAAGTACCAAACTGAGTCCTACTTTCTGGAAATCCTTATATTTTGAAGCAGTAAAATTAGAGAGCTGAAATGGAAACGATGTAGTGACGAAAGGCAGTCAGACTTTATGCTGTACAATAATTTACTATTTACCAAGTGACTATATTTGCCATGTCGGAACATCCTTTGACACTTTCTGTACCGGTACAGTTTTCTTGGAGGTGAAAGGAAGCAATACACAAAAATATGTAATGTTAACCGCCAGATGTTTTGTGTGCATGCATGGAAATAAACCAAAGTACTCCTCGGATTTGTATAAATTGAAACATATCAAACAGGTCCGTTTCTCGGGTAAAATAACATTTAAACAAAACCCTGTTCCTTTTTTTTTATGACTTGTTGTAAATAATACAAATTTTGTGCTCTGTAAGCAATTTATAAAAATGTAGCTCCAATAATGTCATGTCATCACAAGAATAGCCTTCAGATATAAACAATAAACACGTGGATAAGTGAGCCATCTGATTAAAACCGCTCTACATCTGAGATTATGTATGGTACGGAAATGGCCGAGGAATCTACCGACATGTATATTTGCCTGGTTTGTTATCGATCTTTCTATGTGTGATAGCAAAAGTGCACTATCATAGAATGACCACTAGTAAAGTAAGTAAACAGTTAAATCTACTGGTCTCGACTCGTCCCCACCGTTAATACATGTATGTCAAAATATCCTGACCTATAAATGGAAATTAACATCTTTAGTTCTGTTTATGAATTCACAGTAAACATGTTAGATCAAAGCCAATGCTTTCATGTACTATGACTATTCCATTGTCTAAGCTACATCTAGGCCTACAGGAATGAAGAGGTTAGTATGGACCTTTTTCTCAAGTACAAAACAACAAGAATACAAAACACCATTGTAAGAAATGGTTTCGATATGAAATGTCCTCCCAAATTGGTTACTATGCAGTGACTTATCAAAAAGAACCTTCAATTGATTGTTGATTTACAATTTCAAAGCGAAACCTTGATCTGAACATGAGCCAAAATAGCAGCCTGTTTTCTATTTCGAGCCCTGGCTGACCACATTTGGTTTCTGGCCATTAACATGAAAATCACTAACCAGTATCTCTAAAATCTTGGTATGATTGTGGCACGATATTGCAAGCAACCAATGAAAAACATACAAACATAGTTTGCATGAAATCTTGGGTCTATCAAGACAATTTGAAAAGATCATTATTTTTTTCAATAAAAAATTTCATATGGTGGATATCTTTTGACTGTCATTCAGCCGATTCCAGTTTCAATTTCGTCAGTGCTGAAAACCATGAAGGGAAAAACTAGGGAATATGGGAATCTCATTGCCGGAAAAATTAGCAACTCAAGGGTTCTTGAGACAGACGTTAAACCCCAATCAAAAAAAAAATCTTGTTTCATGCCCTGAGCAAAGATGATTTTTTTTTTATGAAAATTATGTAAAATGAAAGCAGACACTGTATTTACTATGTATAATACAGTGACACTAAAACTAAACTGCATTTTTTTGTTTTCTATTTTTTTTTTAGATTCATTTTATTTCATATTGCCTTAATTTTAAAAAGCACTGCACTTCTACAATTGTTCCTTGTATATAGAGTCTGTAATCCAACAGGTTTAATACGACTTACTGGACACTCTTACATTTGTACCAGTACCAGTTGATGAAGATTATTTGAGGCTTGGAACTTTGAATCATTGAACTGATTCTGTAGTTTTCACGTCATCATTTGACAACAAAAGGTGCGAAAACATGGCACTTAATCTCTTTTAAAAATAGATACACAAAAAAATCAAATAAACTACCCCATTTTTTTAAAATCTAAGGCGAACTTGTACAATTTAGGCACCCTGGCTTTTGATGCCCAGGTTGTTGTTCAAAATGCAACATAAGTTTTCATGAAGAATCATGGATGTACTAATATGGTATGAGATTATGGTGTCATATATATAACTTGATTGATCACTGGAACTACAGCCCTAGGTCCTGGCTCAGTGGTTAGACTGTCTGTTTACTAATCCTGCTTCGATGTACGGTCCACTGGTTTGAGCTGCCTGTCAGAGGGAAAATTAGAAGTGCGGAGAGTTGAAAGTTCCTTATAGTCGCCACACTAGTCCGAGGGGACTTTAATATGTAATACGTCCGTTGTCTGTCCATTGTTCTATCCAAACTGCTTATCTTACGAACAGGATATCTCTAAATCTAATTTTTGTATGATTTCATACTTGATGGGTGCCTCAGCACTACAACCTTTGATTGTAGCCATGCTGCCTCTACTTGGCTATGGATTAACATTGGTTTCACAACAGAGTGAAAAACTTCATATTATGTGCTTGGGTGGCTATTTGCTTAAGTGCACCGTGTCATATAAGTGAAGTACCCTTGAGCAAAAGGTTAAGCTACAATCAATCGATTTATAACTTCATTTATATTAATGTTTTCTGTCTTTATAGGTAAAGATCTTTCCAAGGAAGAGATATCGTTGGATGAACGGATACGAAGAATTAATGAGAAGAACCAGGCCATATTAAAGAGACGACAAGAGATTATGGAAGATAAAAAGAAATATGGATAAAGGAATTTGATGATTGTGGGAACAGCTTTGCTTTAATTAAATTAACTATTATAAAATCAATAAAATTGATTCTTAATCGGACTTGAAAACTGTGTTTAAGACACAAAACAAATTTATGGATGCAAATTTTGATTCCAAGTGGATTCCAACGGAATGATTTTTGTGTAAAGTGAATATAAGCAGTATTTCTTAGTTTGAACAGAATCTAGTTCACTAAATTCTGCAAACTGAAATCCCTCTAGGAATCCAACCCAACTACCAGTTAGTATGGTTTCTAACTCCAACTTTTGAGTTATTTCTGTCAATTACAAGTCGACAAAATAACTTCAACTAACTCTAAAGGACCACTCTTAAATGTATTGGATAAAACTGTTGCTTATCAGATCATTATAGGCAAAATAGATTCAACATATATAAAACAAATGTGAATGTATGCAGGTTCTTGTATTGCTTTATTTTATAATGATCTGATTCATACCACATCTACATTAGCTCCCCGGTATTTTATTGTCACTGGGTGTAATTCTGACAAA
Organism: Mopalia vespertina; assembly: GCA_030265115.1. Lineage (NCBI taxonomy): Eukaryota > Metazoa > Mollusca > Polyplacophora > Chitonida > Mopaliidae > Mopalia > Mopalia vespertina. The sequence goes on from JAQQZZ010079222.1 coordinate 15,167, forward strand.
AGCATGTAGCACAAAGTATCAATTGGTTTTCAGCACTTGATGTCCCTGGGCATGCCCTTGCAAGCAGGCTAAGGCAAGACTATCTGTTATAACAGCCTAATGTTTTCTAGCTTTTCATTGTACAATTACAGTTTATTATAGGCCCAGGTGACCGTGCAATATTGAGGAGCTTATTGGGATCTTGGTATTGATCCAGAAAGTGATTTTGGACCAAGATTATCCAAATTATCATGTCAACACAATATCGTTGGTACTTATCACCATGACAATTAAAATAAACTTAGATCACTTTGTGGAATGGGCCCCAGATTTTAACCAGACTTATTTTTAGAGCCACTTCCTGTTTTTATGATCTTTGTTGCATGTATGTTTGGTTTACATGTTTTCTGTTAATAATTATAAAAATCCTAATCAAAATTTCCCTGTTTGAGACAAAACAGCAATGAAATCTCCAGGCGATGTTAAATTTGTAATATATTGTTAATACTTTCTATTGATTTAAAAGAATCATGAGAAAGTGAAAATTATAAAATTTTAAAAGAATTGTTTTTGATTTATGTTAGCATTACTAAACATTTTAATTTAATGACGTGTGTCAGTTTGGCGACAAAGGAGCAGGCTTTTTTTGTACAGTCACTGTGTATGGGTTAAGCTACATGTATGTAAGTGAGACTTCATACCTATGCACAAATCTTTCTCTGAGGATGGTTAAGACTTAAGGTTTAAGTTGTCTTTGAAAAGATTAATTGTATAAAATTGTCAGTGACACGTGGAGGAGTGTGGCTTTCCTGAAGCTATTTTCCTCTCTTCCTAATTATATGTCCACAGTCTAACCCATGCACATACATGACAGTTGGGTCTATGTATTGAATAAATGAATAAAGAAACATTTGCTTGCCTCTACTGGGATTCTAACTCTGGGAGAGTTGGGGTCCAAATAATTACACCTGGAGCTAGCCCCTGTATTGGATAGAACTACAGTATTGTGATGAAGATGTAAGCATTGGAAAGTCACTGGTATACATTCAGTTTCTTGCTCTCCTTTGTTCTTGTTTTAATCTGTAGTCGTTATTATTCTCTCTATGAAGACATAAGCCCAGTAATTAAGATTAAATATTTTCTGCCGTATTCCTAATTTGCTAATCAAAATTGTCTTGTGTTTATTGTTTTATTTACCCCTTCCTTTGGGTAGTATAGTCCAAGCTGTCATGCTGGTTTTACTTAGCACTGGAGGATCATTAATTTTCCAAATCCAAACACGTAATCTTCAATAAGTCAAATTTCCATACACGGATGTTATAGTCCCTGTTCAACACCGTCAATATTGTTATAAGAATGAGCCCACTCAATTTGTGTTTAAAAGTGGAAGAAATGAAAGTCTCTGGAGGGACAAAAAGGAAAGAACACACCTTGATGCAATTAATATTACACCACACAAAACAGATGCCGTTCTGTTATGAGTGGGTTGTTTCTCGGAACAGCAGATCAAACCGATAAGACATCATGTAGGGTGAGACAACAAGAACAAAATTTAAAAATCTAATTAATATTTATTTATGGGATAGGATGTGCCGTAATGTTAAATTGGTGTGGTCTTCACTATTTTTATCATTAAAGATTTGAAAGGGGCATAACTCTAGGCTATTGCTGGAAAAAGACAAATCTGTTATCTTTCTTGACAAGTCCGTTTCCGTGCATCAGTTTGTTAGTCCATCAAAATTCGAATATTTAGTTTTTGTATGCCCTTCCATAATATGGCCGGTTTCATATAGTATTACCCGTTCCTTCATTCCATATTAAAAATGCTACTCCGCGTTCCTCCGTCTGTACGTCCATCCGTCACAAATGTTTATGAACACTCCAGCTTGAAAACCAATTCACCCATTAACTTTAAACTTTGTGTGTAGCTTCCACATGTTCAGACGACGGTTGGGATTGCATTTGGCCAAATTCCGTAAAACAAAATGGCTGTTGCATAAATTTACAATATTCATACCTGAAAAATAGAGCATAAATTCACGGACTGACTTCATAATTTGAATATCGCTTTCTGCCTTTCAGACAACCGATTGGATTCAATTGCACCAAATTCCGTAAAACAAAATGCCTGTTATTGCATAATTTTACAATATCCATGCCTGTATGTGTTGCGAACATGATAAAAAAGAGAAAGTTCACAGATTAACTTAAAACGTTAACTACAGTTTCTTGCCGTTAAGACAACGGATAGGAATGAATTTCACCAAGTTCTGTAAAACAAAATGCCCGCAATTGCATTATTTTACAATAATCACGTCTGTATATGTTGTGAACACGATAACTCTGTAACAAATTCACGAATTAAATTGAAACTTCAAATATAGCCTCCTATTAGAATAACGAATGGTATTGCGTTTCACCAAATTCCGTTAAAAAAAATGGCTGCCATTTTACAATATTCACGCCTGTGTCTTGTGGGCATGATAATTTGAGAACAAATTCACTGAAAAACTTGTACTATAGCTACCTCCCATTAAGACAAATGATGGGATTGCATTTCACCAAACTCGGAAAAAACAAAATTGCCTCCATGCATAATTTTACAGTATTCATGTATGTATATATGTTGTGAACACGATAACAAATTCACGAATGAAACTTGTATTATAGCCTCCTATTAAGACAACGGATGGGATTGCACTTCAACAAATTTTGTAAAACAGAATCCGCGGTTGCATAATTTTACAATATTCACTTCTATGTTTTGTGAACATTATAGCATGGGAACAAATTCACCGATTAACTAGGAATTTAGCTTTCTTCTACTAAGACGAAGTGTGGGATGCATTTCACCAAATTACCCAAAACAGTATATGACCGCACATGTTTTATTTTGCAATGTTGACGCATATGCTATTAACCATGATAATTTGAGAACAAATTCACCGATTGCCTTGAAACTTGTACTGTGGCTCGCTTTCCTTAAGATGACGAATTGGTATGGATATCACCAAATTCCATAAAACAAAATGGTCTCCATTGCATAATTTGCCAATATCTACGTCTGTATATGTGGTGAGAACAAATTTACGGACTTATTTCAAACTTGGAAAGTTTCCTCCGGTTAAGAAACAGATGGGATTGCATTCCACCTAATTTCGCAAACCAATATGACCATCACTCAATTTTAGATACTAACTTCAAACTTCGTCTTTTCTGTTAGTACAAAGATGTGGGTGTATTTCACTAAGTTTCACAAAATAAACTATGGCCGACATTGCAAACTGCACCAATATGGTGGTAATAAACACCATCTCTTTGGAGGAAAAAAACTGTCCTTAAACTAAAGTAGGAAACGGTGCCGTGGCTGGAATTATGAGTATAGTTTGTTTAAATAGACCTTCATGCAGCGGTGGATCATTAAGCTTCTCGGTTTGATTACCAGAGTTTTTGTCCTTACGAATGTCCATCATTCATTTCATGGATATTTTTATTCCATTATGTTTTGCAGAGCTGTCTAAGATAGATTCTGATTTCTGGTAGGTATTATCTTCCACGGAATTATAGATAAGTTTACATTTTGTTGATATGTATATAGTTCTACTAAACTGTTGCCTTTTCACTCTGATCTGTTCCATACCTATAAAGGCACACTTTCAAGAAAGTTTTGTGAATATTTCTTATCGTAAATGACGTCACCTTATGGCAGTTTAACATGGGATAACATCATTTACGATACGAATTTGTCTTACGAAGTTTCATGCAAATGTGCCCTAATATGTTGACCGTATATAAACAGGTACAATCAACGAAATACGTATTCGCATCTACTCCATATCGTACCGACAAATATGCTACTTTGTCTGCCATATCCGTCTCGTAAGACATAATAAACGTGAATTCTTATTTCATAACCCTATAGACCTGGCACTTAAATTGACATATTACATGACGGACTGTCTCTTTTATTTTGTTTATTCTACGATGACATAAGTTTTGAACGGCTGCGTAACAATAACACTAAGCAAATAAACTAATCAATTTTCACCTGATGAAGATTCAGGCATATGTATCGAAACATTGCGTTCTATCACAAAATAAGAATCAAAAAGTTTATCAATCCAATAGTTTACAGCGAAAAGAAACCACCGTGTTGCTACATGTATAACATTTTAAAGTTATCTTGGTAGCCTTATACTATAGTCAAATTAGTAGCGAGACGGCTTTAAAAAAAGCCCCAAGTAAACACACTTAATTCTATCTCGTCTGTATATTCAGGGACAATATGGTGACCAAATTCGAAAGGCTCGCTGAATAATATTATAAATTAGGAAACTGAAAACTTTGTAGAGTTCCATTTTGCACACATCCAAATCATGTTGCTCTGAGGCTTTGATTGAGGGTGTTTCAATATATATATAGGCCTATGTATTCCATTCATAATGAAATAGGTGTAGAATTTCTGTATGTCTTTGTCCTATCAGAATGTGTTTGATGTGACACTAGTCTCGCGTGACCAGACCCTCCTCGCGTTACTTTCGAAAAGCCAACGGCCAGAGGGTCTGGTTTCACTACAGGT
>JAQQZZ010079233.1:0-19724 GCA_030265115.1 Mopalia vespertina
TGAAGTGGACAATCCGTCGTCATATAAATGAAATACCCTTGAGTACGACGTTAAACCCCAATCAAACAAACAAACAATCTATTGAAACGGACAAGTGAAGGGAGCTTTCAGATTTTAGTGCTTTGTAACGTCGCTGTTTTGTGATGCCTTTGTATTTTTTTTTTTCGCAAAAAGGGCGTTTTCGTCTCTCCATTGGACTGACACAACATCATATGAATGAAATTGCTTAAAGATTTACCTAGATTTATAATTTTAATTCAGAAGCTTATAAGTTCAGCGAACAGCAACAGCCGTTTGGCTACGGACAGTTCGTTTGAAGAGTAGCAATACTGTCTTCATTTAGAATTGGAGGAAAATTAACGCTCCAACATCATGGTAACACTTCACATATTGGTTTGGCTAGTGTCAATTATTGTTCCAATAGACCGCCGTCATATAAGTGAAAAACCCTCAAGCATGGCGCAGAGCACCAATCAAACGATCAATCTTTACAGCAACACAGTTTTGGTATCAGCGAGCTTCTTTTCAATCTGATAGCAGGACGGTTTGATTTTTTGTTAACGAGATTAGTTTACATGGTTAAATATGTGTTATGTGATACTGAGCACTCAGCTGATGTTTTATGTGTTACTGAGCACTCAGCTCGTGTTTCCCTTGACGTCATTGTCGTGTTTTGGAGTATTCTCTTTTTCACAGGATGATTAATTATGATATGTTTGTGTGAAAGAGCAAGACGCTGGCTTACTCTCTTCCTCTTTCCGAGCCCCGTGGCTAAATTAGTCAAATCATATAAGCCTAGGAAAGGATATCCACGCTTAAAAAGTCACGGAGGCAGAGGTGATAGTTTGCAATGAAAGAATCATTTGATGTTACCCCTCCTCCCCCTCCCTGTCAAACCAGTGGCAGTCACATGAGTTAACAAAAAGAGGGAGTAAGTCATTTTGGATCTCAGCTTTGTGGCCAATAAAACAGTGGTTAGTGCTGCTGGATAAATATGATATTACATTTATGTTTTGGCCGTAAATCTTTGTGAAAATCGGTTAAATACAATTTGTAGCCAGTGAAGATTGGAAGATGTGTCAAATTATCATCAACAACATCTATTTGGTTTTTTACTTTTTTTAACGATTGATGTTGTTTGACCAAAATATGGTATGTTTTTAAAATTGCACAGATTGATTAAATGTGAATAAACAATAACTGTTTCCCAAAGATTTTGACCCAATATTCCAACTAAAATGCCATTGTTGACATATCATAACGAATTTAGTGCAGAGATTACCCGTGTATGTGTGAAATTCATAAACGTTCGGCTTTCTTCACACATCCTATATAGATACGGCTGCCAGGGCTAGAATCATTGACTAGGATGCTTATATGATTTATTTAATGATTCGCCTCACAGGTTTGACACACCTAGTTCCGTTAAAAGGTTGTAAAATAACCCGATCTTTCAGTAAAAAGCTAATTTCTAAAACAAATTGTATCTGTGTCATTAAATGGTGGATAGGACAAATCGAGATCGTGTCTTACTGCGGTACCGTTATACAGAAGTAATTAATACGTTGTTTGCTAACTGCGATTTGTAAAACTCTCACCACTTTGGACACTGTACGTTCAATATGTATTAATTTATTAGGATGACAATTATGTGAGTTTTAGATAAAATAAAACTACTGTCCCTATAAACGCATTGGCTGACAAATATACAGATATTTCCGTTAAATATGACACAGACTGTTCGTTCCTATATCTACATTACAGCATCGGGAACAAATCAAGACGGGTTGATCTACTACAGGGTATACCTGTAGTATAGTGCATTCTATATCCCAGGTCTAACGCTCCAGATCGAATTCAAAAGATGTTTTAAAGGATGCTTCTTGTGAAAAGTTGTATTGTGGACGTCCACACACGTTCCCCAGGCATATTTCCTTGGCTGATGTTTTCTATTTTATTGTGTATATACTCATAACACAGTCTTCTTTCAGACCGTACTATTCCCCAGTCAATAAAGCAGTGTCAAAATGGTGAATTGCCTGTGAAATGGAGTCAGAATAATGTTGTTATCCAATAAGTGAACATAAGACGCAATGTGATTCCACGTGTAACAGCCAGCCTTATTACTTTGCCTCATTTTCTCATATTAAGTATAATATCCTTATATAGGAAATGAGATTATCATTACACCAGGAATCATATCATAATTGCAAATTATAGCACTGCACTTTTAACGCGGACATCCGTTGATAACATCATTATAAGACTTTCAGTGGTCATCCAGAGTTTCATCGTTCAAACTGGTCACTGGTGTGTCCATCCACTTTCTGGCCATTGTAACCGCAATCAATCTTATGTGCGGTCAACTAGACCTAGATCTGGCAATATAACAATTCTTGCATAAGCCACCGACATTTAATAAAGTTTTTGATTTTGGTATTTTTTCCCCTTTTCTAAAATCCTGACATTAAAACAGGACAAATTAAAGCAGAATAGGAATTTGTCGGGAAATATGATGAATAATTCATCACAATAAACGTTGTGTCAAAACAATATCTACTTTCTGTTTTCGTTTCATGCACACAATTAGAGCTCAGGATGGGCAGTGAAATCAAGCTAATAAGGAATTAGATGAGATCACAGTAAACTGGCTTCATCGACATTCCATGGCAATTAGTAGCTGCATTTGCAGTAAACTACCGGAAGGATGTCCCTGTTTAAGCTACACTGAGCTACAAATGAAGTATAATTTGGTACACTTTATCTTTAACGGCAATTTGTTAAAGGGTCATGGTTCGCCTTTAGGGAATTGTAAATAGTCCCGGGAGCAGGGTTTTCCCAATCCACACAATTTATCGTGTGTGTTGAGTGAAGTCAATGCCTTCAATTGTTTAAGTGCGTTTCATCCATATCGCATTATCTTATGGACGTATATTGTTTCCCTGGTATCATTAATATACAAATAATCGCTATTTCGTGGAAGCATAACTACAATACCTAGCAATAACCAGCCGCTAAATTAAATACGATTGTTCCCTCTTGATTTGGTCCTGTTTCTTTGGACTTAACAGTGTGTGTATAAACAGTGCACAGCGGTCTTAAAGAAGTAAAATATACATGAATTACCATTCCGTTTAGATTTGTTAACAATAACAAAAACATGCAGCCTTCATTTGTAAACATAACCCGCACATCGTTCAGGCCTTTACTTGATTTATTTGGATGAGAATCCCATAGAATTCGACGGTCGGTCACTTCATTTGTCCGCCTACTCATTTCTAGTTAAGCTGATTTCTTGCTGTTCATAAGAACAACAACTCATTAATTTACACAGAAAACACCGTCAGATCCTAATGATGGGTAATGTTGTTATTTCATGTCCATATTTTAACTTGCATGTATCGCCTGTCTGGTGATTGCTATACCTAATTAGCTTTACAATCAACACCCGATTGAAACTGAACTCATGTACATTGCAACCTTATTACATTTGCATATTTTTATACTGTAAATATAATGATTCAAGCTTCCATTCACTTAATTTATTAACGGGAGTTATATGTGTAAAATATCAAATAATATTTTAATAGCTGTTCCATGTCGTTGAGTCTTCATCAAATACACATAATGGCTTTCGTCAATTATTACTACTTATTCGAACCGATATTTTTCAGAGCTTTAAGGGTTGTCCCTCTACAATCCTATTTACGGTTAAACATAGCGCCATTCCAAATAATATAATTTTTAAGAGTTTGCTTTCAGCGATGGAGTTTAAAGGCAATACTGTGGGAAAAGAATGGTGTTTTCACATTTGGAGATTTTTTTATGATCTGAGCTAAACTAAAGAACATATATTTGAAAGTACAGTAAATATCGCAAGGGTCTGCAACGTTTGCATCTGGATGGAATAACCCAAAGAGAAATACACATTAAGCTACATAAACGATCGGTTGAATATTGCCATATATATAGAAATCAGAGCCCTCGACTGTTTGTTTGATCGGACCAAAGACGTGACAGGGAAATCATAAAAAACACTATGAACGCATTTAACAAATCTGCTTATTGTTGACCCTTAACTCTAAGAACATTCCAGAGACAAAAGTTCCCCTCCCCCAGTCTTCTATAACACCTGAATATGTGCAATAATTTCATAAAAAAACAAAGCCATTTCTTTTTCGGAAGTATTTTGAAATAACTCGACAAAACCCATTAAAATAGCCTCTAAAATCCTGGGGAAATGTTGTTTTTAGTATATCATTAAATCCTATAGGATAATTATAAAATCCGACAGGATTTTGAAAATTTTATAAGATTCCATAGAAATATCCCGTAGGATTTTGTCCAAAACCCCATAGGATTCCTCTGTAAGGAAACAGTAGAATAGATTATTCGCTTGTTTGGAAACCACCCATTTGGGAGATCGTTACTTCTACAAGACCTGACAGACGTGATATAGATGCGGATACAGGTTGTCCTCAACAGCTTGTTCTTCGTGTTGTCTTAACTAATACCGTAGTTACGGAAGTTACCGATATGTGCGGCACACACGCTGACTACGATAACCACTCATACATAACATGTGCCTCAAAACTATTCTAGCAAATCTTTGATGCATTATAAATAATGAAATCTGCTGGCATATAGAGCTGATTGGAAAAATGTGAGTCTTTGTGGACTTCTCATATTCATCATGACTGTCCACTTGTTACTGACATTCACAAACTCTTATATACGTTTTTTATCCATTATCTCACTAAACACACAGTGTGTAGCTCATATCGGTGGATTTGACCTGCGATAATCTTTTAAACGAGCAGTTCAATAACAACCAAATCAGTTAAATACTATTGTTGTTGAAACTCCGTTGTTTTTTCTCTACTAACATGCATCCTAAGTAATTATGCCCATGTAATTCTCCTTGAATATTTCTTGGGATGTATTGGATGATCTCTGTGCCATGGATCATTTGCTCAACGCAATCGATCATCTGACTTCAAATCCATTGGTAAGAATGTCAAGGTGAACCTCATTTGAAAGAATTGTTCACGACTGAATTTGATCAGCTGAGCAGCAGACCCCATAACCACATTTACTGGTAATATAATCCCTCAGCTAACAGAAGCGTTGCAAAAACAAATTTGCAAATCAGGACTTACTAATTTTGGCAGTGTTAAAATAAAGACACCTGTTCTAAAAACAAATTGGCGTCATTTCATCAATTACCCAAGCGTATTCTTCATTATATTGTAAAGCTCTATTGAGTGTTTTGCGAATTTTCTGATGATGGAGATATTACCACCGAAAGCTCAGAAATATGATCTATAATGATTTATCAACTATTGTTTGCGCTTTTTCAGTTTAAATATCCTATACTGAACTATTTAAACGTTTTTCCACACAAGATGGAGTCCGTGACAACACGGCTGCACATACACTGGGAAGACGTTAATTAAAAGGCAGAGATAGACTACCAGCGAACTTGTATTGAGAGAAAGCTAGCTCGTAGTTTTACTCATTTGAAACAGTTCCAAAACCACCACCCGGAGCTTACACGATTCAGGTCACCGACGAACTGAAGCTGAAATGCAATAAAGTCGATTGCCTTAACATTTGGTGACCACGCGAAAATGACTCGCCCTGGATTGATAGATAGATACCTGCGACAGCGTCAATACGTTCAATGTGAGCTTGAATCATTTTTTCGAAAGCTATGTGAACCGACTGCGGATTTTCGATCTAAACTATCCATCAAAATTTCATGAATTTACCGCCTGCCAGAACTGTGTGAAATAAAAGCCCTTTTAAAAGAGCCTTTGTACAGAAGAATGTTAATATCTCAGTCGGATGATAGGATCATATAAACTCTCTCATGTCAAATCCATCGCGATTCACACGCTTATCCTCTGAAGGCATGGAATCGAAACATCTCCCTTGATCTCTACAACATAATGCCCCAACCGGCTATCGAACTTAAGAACAGAAACACCTTTAGACAAGTAGTGGAACTCCGGGGAAATATACTCATTTTGATTAAATATTGGTGTTATTATGCCTTCGACAGCAGTTAACATAGAAGCATGTACAAGGTTATATAGCAGTTTCAGCTGAAGCCAAATAAATTTAAACAAACAAGCAATTTACACTTTATCGAAATTAGACTATAAGAGTAATAAACCATCCTTATGTAAACAAGTGAGGGCAAGCTGATCTGAATAAGAGTTGAAAGCAATGAAAATACCTATAGACACACAATCTAGAACAGAATAAGTTCTTAACTGGCTTTGAGCCTGTGATTTAACTTTTGTTTTAAACGTATATCTATGACACCTATAAAGCCTATATATCAGTGTCCCAAGTTGCAACTACAACTTCACGACATTTTCTCTACAGTTAGATTGTTTGTATGTTTGATTGATTGGGGTCTAACGTCGTACTCAATGGTATTTCACTTATATGACGACGTGCAAGACCAATGGGTGAAGGATACCACCTTCGACACCACTGGCAAGAAACAAAGACAAGACGGGACAAATACAGGACGCAATACAGACACCACAAACAGATCGGCTTCCTGTTCCCCGTTAGCTCTTAGAGCACCAGGAAGCTCCCTCCAACCACCTGCTGTCTACAGTTAGAAAAGAGGATACTATGATAATGGAGTTCAATTTAAACACGACTTTCCCCGCTATGTTGCACCCTTCATTATTTCAATCATTTCGTATTTCAAGATAAAGCTGTCCTCTTCTTAAAACAAGATTCATACAAGAAATGTCAATTTCGTCCGTTGTCGTCGTCGTCGCTATAGATTAGTTTTTAGCCGGATGTAGACAGATTTAGTTCCCACCTATATCGGCAGGGATGGTAACTGCTCTTTTGAGAATGTGAAACTGTGATATTTTCTTGACATTAAAGGAAAAGGAACGGGATATTTGAAGGGTTTTCAGATGTTCCAATCATAAACCTGCAGCACCCAGTCTTCTGGTCGTCTTGAAGATTAGAATACTTTAAAATTTGTCTTCCAAAGCCAACTATGTGAAATAAATGTCTAGTCTGTATGTTCCTCCCTCCCTGAGGAACAGACTAATGCAAAAGCACGAAATCTCTAGATACAAAAAGCCGTGTCAAGCACCAGTGTCTATAGAGCTGTGCTTCCAAATGTATAAAGTTGTTTGGTCGCCTTCAAACTAAAATTACACATACACATCATGTGATGATCTGCACATCAGTTACAACCTTCAAGTTTGACAATCCTCTTTGCATTTATTTTATAAACCGACTTGTGGCTGATACAACTGCGTAGTGATCATTTACTGTCTTTAATTTGAATGTTTACTTTACTCTAAGACTAGGCCTGTATCATCCACATCATTCCTACGAAATATATCTAAAAGCATGGCAAACCGTTTCTTTTCATCAGGTTGGTTTAGGAGAAGGAAGTAGAATGTCGGAAACATTAAGACATTGTTACTGACCTTCAGTTGTCCAGATCAAAGGTAGACATATCACTTTATCTAAAATCTAACTGTTTCGAAAACGAAAAGTACGAGACAGAGAAGGCTGTAGTTTCCAAGTATTGGATGAAAATGTGGAACCTAAGACGTTATGCAGAAACTATAACGCCTTAAATCTGATGTATAACGAGAAAATTTGGTTCACATTCATCAATGCAAACTACACATATATTTTTTACAATTTCAGATTCAAGACTGATAAGGTGTATTCTTTTTAGAGCATTTTTATTGCCATTTAATAAGAATGAAATAAGAAAAGCATTTAAATCAAAACATGTAAAAATAGTACGATTAGATTCGCCATCAGTTTCCTTAAAAACGTTCTGAATGTGTGCAAATATTTTATTCAAGGCACATTAAACATTTAATTTTATGGTAGACCGGACAAGCTGCATTGATGGTAGATCGTCACGCAACTATCTTGTCACTTAATTCGCCAAGATGTTATAGGTTTTCAGTTATTAATAGGCAGTGTTGTGGAGACTCAACTGACGTAACGTTCGCCATCCACTTAAATGCTACATCGGCTCTTGCAACATTGGAGATGAATTTTAACGAAGGATAACATTTTGTTAAAACTGATTGACACATTCTAACTATTTAAACTAACTTTGTTTATTGGGCGATTTCCTTTTTAAGAAACCCTAAACTGACAACAGTTGGCCTAAAATTAGGCTGCATGCTATTGACAGAATTTGTTGAAGTGATGTCGTGTAAGATTTGAACACGATTTAAAAGTTAGGTAATGTGTGAACAGCCCCTTCTTATTTTATGATAGAACACAACGATTCCGCAGCTATGCCTGTGTCGTCATTTTTAACACCATATTCACCTTCAGTATATCTCCCTGCGCAATCTGGCTAAGGGCAGTTTGTTGGAAGAGTAACAATGCGGTTTTTACATAGCGCTTGAGGAAAATTAACTTTCAAACATTAAGGAAACGCTTCACATCTTGATTGTGCTAGTGTCAATAATTGCTGGAATGCACCGTCCTTATATAAGTGAAATACCCTTAAGCACGGCGTAAAACACCAGTGATTCAATTAATCAGTGTGTGTCCATGCAAGATAAAGGTACGAGCAACATTTGGGGTAACATAAACTGATATTGTCTGGATAACCAGTTCATATTCTGTGACAGGCCATCATTTCATAGAACATATTAGTTATATATCCATATGTCTAATTCCATTAGATTAGTTTAATCCCTCTCAGTCAGGCTTTTACAGTAGTAACAATAAACCATTTATTATTTTACTATGTATCCTACCACATGTAATAGGTTATCTAAATCTCGGACCGCCTGACGATGTGTTATGTTATTCAACATCTCCGTTTCGCGGTCATGGAAAAATAAAGTGTGTGTGTTTTTTTTTTAAATTAACATTTTACGTCATGTTGCGGTTTTCACATATGTAGATGTGTTTTGTCACCTGTCATACTTACTAGCGATAATGTAATTTATCTTCAATGAACGGTTCTCTTATGTTTAAACACGTTATTTAATAACTACAATATGAGTTTAGGTATTAACTATTCAATTATGTGGAATTTACAATTGAACTGTCCAAAGTTTATAGAAAATATTCGTTTGCATGTTTCCTTTAAATTTGGTTTAGTAAATTTTGTTGTAGCGTCCTCTGCGTGAGGTCAGTCTATGTACATATATCATTGTTGGATTGGAGGTAGATTAACTGTCCAACGGAGCAACACGTTTCGCGTTGTGTTACAACGTGGCTTTTTTACTGTTCAAGTAGACCGCCATATTTTTTTAAATGTATTCCTTTGAAAAAGGCGTCAAACACCAATCAATCCTTTTAAATGAAATGACACTGAAGACTTCATTCAATAAAATTAATTCAAATGTGATTTGATCACGCACTGTCATTTTGTTGCGTCATCTGTGACCGTTTTCCATACGTCAAGTCACAACCTGTAACGGGTATAAACAGGCGCCAACAGGTGTCCGTTAGGTGCTTTAGGTAAAGACATGGCAACGGTGATACCAGACAATTGGTTCTCCAGTCGTATAGCCTTCAATCAGCAGACCAAAAGGAAATTGCCGTCACAAGCAATCACTTCCCTTATTCTATCCATCACCTAGCATCACTCGTCGCTAGTCTCTATTGATTCAAACAGTATAAGTTCAACATGCTACCCTTTTCACAATCTTAAGCCCCGACAGCTGCCATTCAGAGCAGACCAATACTAGCGTACGCAACTGTGAGCTAAATTTCATTCTCACTGGCCTCTCACGGTCTAATTGTTTGTCAGATAGTGGTAATGTGGTGTTTTCGTCAGTAAGATATTAACATGCGCTATCAAAGAATGATGAAAGTAGGCTAATGAGAAAAATATTTTCTATAAGCCAGCATAATTAACTCAAAATCTGTACGGCTCGTTGAACAATGGTACCAAAGAGTGACCATTATCGACAGACGAATAACATCAAAGTTCCTGGTAAATGTTGGAATTATTTTGTATTCCATAGTTTTCTTTGAATGCCATCTAGCGAAAGCAAGTTATTCTGTACCTGTTTTTATTGGTTGTGCGACTTTCGAGAGGTGAAGCCTTTTATACCAACAGTACTATGAAAGCAGAAAGTCGCCGTATCGATCGGTCTGGTGGATATCACTTTTGCATCCCCTCACTTCTCATTTCCCTGGCAGGCCTCAGCCGAGCGTGTTCCTTAAAGCGGCAGCACAACAGTGATGTTTGAAAGAAAGTCTTCCTGGGAAACAGTTTTTCAAAAGTTCTTCCAATCTGTACAACTGCTGTTGATCAACAACTGCAGCCAAAACATCTTATTTTCTTCAGTATATGACAGCTGCTATCAATCTCAGATAAGCTTTGTTTCAAACCCGTTATTCACGAAGGGTTTCTTTTTTATTGCCGATTCGTTCACAATGGTTCATACAAGGCTTCCTGTTAATGTGGAAGAACAACGCGTCAACTAAGAACACGGATATGAGCCCGCATGTGGATGGTGTGTGAGAGAACAACCACTGCTCTGGCCAAACAACTGTGTGATAAAGTCAGAAGTGGAGATTTAGTATGGCGCTTCTACTAGACATGCATAATTTCACTTATATGAATGAATCGAACAAGCCTGCCGTGGGACAGCCTGTGTATGTCCAGGCAATAATTATCTTTATGTACAGCTTAATTGTGGTGGTGGCTGTCGGCGGAAACTCGCTTGTGTGTGCAATAGTTCTTGTAAATAGGCGAATGAAAACCGTGACAAACATCTTCATAGTAGCATTAGCCTGTAGCGATGTAATGATGGCGCTGCTATGTATACCTTTTACGTTTGTTTCAAATCTGTTAGTCATGTACTGGCCGTTCGGAGATATCATGTGTCCAATTGTGAATTTTATGCAGGTGTGTGCAGTTGTTATGAGTGCCTTAACTTTGGTTGGAATAAGTTTTGATCGCTTTGCTGCGATTATATACCCTCTCAGACCACGGACATCAAAACATCAATGCGGCTTGGCAATCGCTTTGATCTGGGCTTTGGCTGCTGGTGTCTCTGTTCCTACCGCAGTAACTTCTGAAGTAATGTACAATGGATCGCACGGATTGTGCCTTGAAGATTGGGGTGACCACACTCAGCTTTACTCTTACAGCCTTGCTATTATTATTATTCAATATTTTCTTCCGCTAGCTGTTTTGATATTCACCTATGGTAAAATTGGATATGTTATCTGGATTAAAAAGCCTCCAGGCGAAGCAGAAAAAAATCGTGATCAAAGACTTGCAGAATCCAAAAGAAAGGTGAGTGACAAAAAAATAGATTGCATGGAAAATTTGCACCGAGGTAGGGCATTTGGCTTCCTGCTTAAGCGAAACAAAATTAAACCTCTGGGCCATTTATTAAGTTGATAGATATTTTATAAGATTGAAGAGGGTAATTTTATCTAGGTTGATGTTTGTTGAAGATAACGCTAACGAGAAAATTTGTGAGTGCAACTCGTCAACAGATTCCTCCTGGAAGAATGTTATTTGTCATACCAGATGTAAACGGTTATTCGGCACATTATGTGTTATATGATCAGAATGAGCAGTTTATATTTCAATAGTAGAGAAAATGTTCATTTTAAGGGTTATTATTTTGACTTTTAACGACATATCTTCAATGTAAGGCAACATATTAAATGGAAAAAAATTAATCTTACTGAGCCAATTGAAAAAAAAAACTGCTTAAAAGAATTCCAATTTAAATGTGTATTTTTATGAAGATATGTTACAGTTTCCAGATATATATGAACATTAGTATTTTGTCGAAAACAGCTCAAAAGCACCATGGCTACATTAGCTTAAGTACAAATAAACATGATTTCGAAAAATGATTAGTCGCACAGCACTGTCTCACACACTGTAGTATATTCTTAAAGTCATCGTAAAGGTGATTAGAATGATAAGAAATTAACCACATGGAATATGTTAATTAATTTCCAAAATAGTGCGTCTACTTTTGTTGCAATAAATGCAAGACTTCCGTCTTGATACAATATAAACCTTGAAGGTCCGTTGAGATTTTGTCCCCCCCCCCCTAAAAGAATGCATGAAATTCACCATAAATGGAGCATCAGTTGTTGATGCTCAGTTGTTGATGCTATCTGGGCTCATGGTCTTTTCATCAAAAGAAAAGATGCAATAATGGTTGCGTACTTCATACTTGTCTCGACCTATACAAAGCTATATGTTCTTAACCAATAAATATGCTTTATTTTGCGAAATGCAATAACGATAAGACTCACTAAATTAGTTGACCGAGTAGAAGTGTCCTTCAAAAATGAGGCACCATTTACTAGACCGAATTGTGCTCTTTACAATGGTTTATATTTGAAGTTTTTAACCTTAATAGTTTTCAAGAAATACGCCATAGAAAATGTAGTCTGATAAAAACTGAAGTTTTGCGACTTGAATATATGATCATGGGAAAACTAAATTATAGGCTCCAATTTAATTGTTTGTAATAAAAATGTCGAATTATTTTGTTCACCAACATATAGTTTGAATACCTAACTTTTAAACACAGCGATAAAAAAAATTGGTTCATTTTGTGCCCAAGGGGTCCAGCTAGACATTAAGGGTAGTCTTCCTTATCCACTGGGATGGCACAATGTCATATGAATGAAAGCATCCCCAGTTGTGACCTTAAACCACAATGAAACCAACTAAAATCAGCTATTTTTGTTTCAGATGGTGAAAATGATGATTGCCGTTGTCGTAACGTATGCCGTGTGCTGGTTACCGTACCATGCTATAACGCTGGCGGGAGACAGAGATCCGTACATTTACGCAAGGCCATATATGAACATAATGTGGGTATGTGCACATTGGTTGGCTATGAGCAACTGTTGTCTAAACCCAATCATATACTTCTGGATGAACTCTAAATTCAGAAGTTCATTGCGGCAACTTACACGATGTTTACCCTGCTGTGCGCAACAATCAAAGTACAACGAATGTATTGTGGCCAGACAAAGTGGAACATACACAACCTCTTTGAGAACTACCCATACAAATGGTTGTCTTCGGGTCGGTCTCTGAATGCTATGACGAGCATTTGCTTTTGACTATATTAGTCATGCACTGGGAACGAAATAAACGCCATTAACTATAAGCGCATATGCGCAGGAAAGGTGTGAGTTTCTTTATATACAATGTGTGGGATGCACAGAACATTAGCTGTTCTTCGCTAATCAATATGCTTCGACAAATACGCATTGGTTCGATCGACGCTTTCTTTCGTAACCTGTGGCGTCCCAATGAGATGGAACGAAGTAGAGTATCGGAGATCGTGTTTGAAACAATTGCTTTTACCACGCTGGGTTTTGCTTTAATACAGAACGCAAATGCAGATGAATGAAAGTCATCAAGATGTAACGACGGCAAAGCTATCATGGAACTGTCATTAAAATAATTGTACATGTCCTTGCACAAAACCTGTAAAACTCTTAATTTTTTTCGTCTGCGCTATTTACATTACACTTGAAAAATGTGCATAACTTCATAACATAAGTGACAATTGGATCGAACATAATTGCTTTATAATGGTCCTATTATGTTATTGATCAGCGCGTTTGTGAATGGCTCCACTGTCTTTGATCCGTGCGCAAGTGCCTGTCGGAATTATTGAATGGCACAAGATAGACTTCTTTGTAATTCTAAAGCAACAGCTGTGGTTGGAGATTGGATATCTCTAACAATGTTGTTGTGTCCACGTTAACTATGTGTGATTAAAATCTGGATATGTTTAATATCACTTTTACTGGCGATTCGTTTGTTAATTCTAGCAAGTTAAATGATAAGGAATGACAATCATTGATAAAGATACCGAAGCATGACCAATACAGTTTCTGTACGTAATATCTAGCTAAAAACAGGAGGTGTTTTAATGTTATAATCCCCTACCCTCTCAACGTTATAGTTTCTGTGTTGACATTTTATCATTTACTTTGTCACAGTTAATCTCATATATCACATGTATTCAATAAACTGCTGAAACTAAATCTATTTCTAGCTTTAGGCTTATTATTTTTTAACCCTTGTGTTATAAATAAATTCCAACCAAACAAACCTACGTTACGTGGCGTTATGTATGATATACTGTCATAAATCCCTAGCCTTTAGAATTGAGATAAAAAATTTAACGTTAAAATAACTCATTATTGGACCCTTACGTATCAAATAAACAAAATGTGCAGTTTACCAACACTCGGACTTCATGTTGATGAAAAACAACAATTATAAATTCTGATTGAAAGTAGTTGTATTAATTACAGGAGAAACATCACTCCACAAAGATTTATTTTTTTAGATCAAAATTTATCAGCCTTTATCTATAACATTTTCAGGAATACTGACAGCAGTCACATGCAATGTATAAATATATATATATATTGAATAATTGAAGAGAAAAAAAATATATATAGGTACAACATAACAAATACATTGTTTTGTAGGTATAATCAGGCTTTCGTTGGCTTTCAAACAGGAATGCTTAAATGATATAATTCTCTACATTCTCAAAGTAATTATTTCTTTTATCGGTAGAAATAGTCCATAAGATTTTTAACCGATGGAAATGTGAGTTTTCCGAGGCCAAAGTTCAAGCCAGGATGTTGGAGTCTGGGGACGAGAGCTTATTTTACCAAAAGGGTATAACTTTGATTAGCTCTGTCAATTTCTGTACAGTAAGTTATTGATGACAGATACATATAATATACGGTCTGTATTTTGTATTATGCCGAAATCACCAGTGGATCCACCCTGTTGTCTTGTAGCTATATTTGAGACGATCATTTAGTTTTCAAGTGAGCAGATTTTGTTTTATATCAAATAAAAACTGAACATCGAATATTCAATTTTAGTTTTGTTAAAAAAAAGTATGTCCTCTTCCATTTTGTTCTTTTGTTTGAATGGGATTGAACGTCGGACTGCAAGAAATGTCACTTACAGGAGGACGGCTTGCATGTTCCCACTTTGCATGTTCCCACTTTGCATGTTCCCACTTTGCATAGCGTAAAAACGAAAATTGGAATGACCACAAATGTCAGATATGACTATACCTGGAACAAGTCTCTCTTTAGGCTCGTTTTGTGATAACAATATTAAATACTGTAAAAATACATTTTATACGAATTATGAATGATTTAAGGAAAAACAACAACAAAAAAACAAATATTTCAGCATATGTAAACAATGATTGTGGCCAAAAGATTCCACGAAATAACGAACAACGTCAGTTATCGATCGTCACTGAGTCACAAGGTTCCATACCCAGACTCCAGTTACACTCCAAAATGATGAATACCGGCTTCGTCGTTTGATAACCCCCCCCCCCACACACACACACACACCCCCACACACACACACACACACACAAGCAAAAATCTAGGAATGCCTCAAAATGTTACATAGTTGCTACATATGTTATATGAAAGTATATATAAACATACATATAATCATTTGACAAACATATGCATAATATACATTTTTATTTATTGGTTTTGTTTGTTCTTAACTCGACCCCTCTAGTAAGTGCGTTTAAGATTAGCCTTCCATCTGCCTAGCACCACTCCTGAAAACATAGATACATGTTGTCATAGAAAGTATATGAAAATACATTGCTAACTCGCAATGTTTCAATGTGCATGTGTTTGCAAGACAAAATAGATGTAAATAATTACACTTAAACTGTGGACAAACCAAAAGGGAAAATTGAAATACGTACCGACTGCCATGCATTGCAGATTGTTGATTTTAGTTAGTCACTGTGCAAACTTTTAAAATAAAAATTGCAACATACAAATAAGGGTCCATTCAATTCGTGATATCAACGGGAAGCAATCGAAAATGAGGGGACGAAGAGAAGAACGACCAAGTATCTTTTAGTTGTTTTTTTTACTAATTTCATTACCATTCTAATATATATATTTCTCGTGTTGTACTGGTCTTCATGGAGTTGTGTTCTGTTACAAACCCTTTGACCATCCGCACGAAACATTATGTTTGAATAAGAATCCATAGACACCGTACACTGAAATACTATCAAGGCGTGTTTTCCCTAACGAGCAGCCCGCGGCCGTGGCTTAGTGGTTAGCGATGTACCGTTAACGGGATTGACCACGAGGTATATGAGCGAGTTACACAATGTGGTTCCGGCAAGCGCGTGAGTGTTTTTTACAAGGTTTTCTCCCGGTTTTCCACCACCATAAGGCAAGGAACAGTGTGAAGTGGATAATCCGTCGTCATATAAGTGAAATACCCTCGAATATGACGTTTAACCCCAATCAAACACACAAACAAATCCGAACGAGCAAACTCCATTTGTCCTAGACAACAATGTTGCTTTTTTACCCATGGCCTTATCCATTATCATATCTTTCTCAAATCAATTTGTCCGTATTGTCTATAATGATGATTACCACAGATGAGTTTAACATGGTAGGGGATAGTTAGATTGCAACCACAAAGAAAGATAATGAATTCATTTTGACTCAACGTTTAGGTTTATCGATCAAAGCATCATCAGAGACTGTTTCAAGAGTAGAAATGAAATCATTAACTTTATTCGGAGTTCTTCTGCTTTTACTAACTATTGATTATAATCTTTTGCAATAATACATTTAATGTTTTCCTTGTGAATAAAGATATCAGAACAGTTACTCCAATCAATTTCGAATATGTGATGACCGTACATCTCACAAATATTGAAAGACAATTAAATTTGTTTACAGTTCTGCAACAACGCAGAACTCGTGTAAATATACAATGCATTACGCAAGTCACAGTTGACATTTCACCAAATTGCAGCATCGATAACCTTTGAGAATTGTCAATGATGCACTTCGTTAAACGACTGACACACACAACCTATGGCGGGAAATGGTTTGTATAAGTACACATTTCTTGCGTTGAACGTCCACGCTAAACAGATTCAGATTTAACTGTTAACAGATAATACCGATTCTGCAGAGAAAAAAATCCACCGTACAATTACTCGGCTTATAAATCCCTGTTATATAACATATTGTTATTGTAGAGAACGTCACGCTGCTTGCATCCACTGGGATTCGAAATTGTGTCTTTGTCTTGCAGCGTTCATTTTCTATATAAGGTTTGTGTATAAAAGTGTCAAGCTGTATCACTTCCGATCTACGTGTCCGCACAAAAGTCCGAATCAACCAACAGGCTGTTTCCATGTACGCCTACACAGTCAATTGAAACTATTACGCACTCTAGTCTGTCCGATTAGCTTGTTGATAACACCATAACGTCCTTAAACCACCGAATGGGGATACCTCTGCGAAAAGAATCTGGTAAATTATCACCCATTTACTTGAAATTATACACCTAGTTCGGTGTAACACAGATCCGACGTTTTCTATGTCGTTCTGTACCCATATTGCCTTCAACACACGTTATTGGTGGAATGTATTGACCCTCGATGGCGCTAGCTCCATTATGGATAAAACGTTATCAATAGCACCGTGTCAGTATGGTTCCAAATGATATTTCGTGTTTTCTCAAGTATAACATGCCGGTGGTAAATATAATCATAAATCTTACAGTTGATATAAAACAACTGTTCTTCAGGAAAACAATGATATTACATCAAACGAAACTAAATGTGAAGTGATATTAATGTCAAACAAATATCTAGCACACGAAGATAAATGACACGAAGTTGTTCTAATTGTCACTCAGCTTTTTTACTTAGACACTTAACAATCACTGCCAAGGGTTTCATGAGTACACACAATACCTGTTGATAATGCAAAATTCATTTCAATATGGTCGACACTAACACTAAAAAATAACTTTAATATGAAAAAAACCCCACAGAAAATGTTTTCATAGTCAAATTATACCTTCTTTCAAATGGTTAACTTCTATTAAATTTCTGTGTGATTCCTAGCTTTCCGATGAAAGCCGCTTTAATGGTAATGCATTCAGTGAAGTGTACGGTGGACTATGAAGGTGTCCATGAAATGAATCTATATTTAAACGTTGAGCATTAATTGGATATAGCTTTATCCGGTTTATTTGCGCGTTTTCTGTTTTGTATTGTTTAAATTTTGAATAACTTTGGTCATTTTTATCTGCTAGACATATATCATTATACCATAGCATTAAAAAGAAAGACCACTGATTTTAAACCTAAACTAATTGTTTTATTGCATATTGTCAAAGACAAAAATATGTATTGCTCTTGCATTCGAGTAAGTATAGCCGTTAATTTAACAGACCGTACTGACGGCATTGTTCGAAAATACGGTCGTTCACCAGTGTGTCAGTTTGCTTACCGATGCATTGGAAGGCATATGTAACAACACGGCGTATACATAAGCTTGGTCATCCAAGTGCAATGTTAATCTGTTATATACATATCAAAATAGCTCTGTTATATACATATCAAAATAGCTCTTTGAGTAACACATACGTTTAGCATGGGTTCTGTTGACATGCGGTTTTCAAAATCTGTTTTTTAGTACCAGGTGGATATGTACAAGCGGTTGTTTCGCTCGGGAAGGGAACCCTCACTTTCAGCTTTTTGTGAAAGCATCCACCAGTGCATGCAATAAGGAGACAGCCATGACTAGATGATATAGTTTCAGTGTTTTCGAACAATGACGTCAGTCCCGATTGTTAAATTAACTAATTAACGGCTATGCTAATTCGATTGCAAGTGCAATACAGATGGTTGTCTGGGAAAATATGCAATAAAAATAATAAGTTTATGTCGAAGAATCAGTTGTCCTCTCCCTTCAATAGTGCATCATACAGCAGCAACATTTAAGTGGCTTTCACGGATAAACAAATAATCCCATACAAATGTTAATGTAGTTTTGAACAAAAGTTTATAAGATGTATGGTTTTGACTACGACTTTATATTTTATTATTTCTTCCCAAAATCTCAGATTAGACTGTTTAAATCGTCAATAACGTTAAGTAGACTTTGTCCAAATAAATAAACTCCTGTCACTATATCTTTGTTATTTTCGTGTCCTTTTTACCAATGCGCCATTCCATTCCAACTACTGTCCCGAATTGCCAAATAGCTTGACATTGAAGCGCAAATCGTCATCCAACATCGTGTCAATGACGGTCAGAGTAGCGATCAACTACAACCGAATAGCGTTTAATCCTTAATGACAGCTTTGAATAGAGTTCTTTTAATAGCACTAGATATAGCGAAAGTGCCCTCGACCGTGGCTAAATGTTAGCGTTTGCGCTTACTAATCCCACTTCGACTTACCGTTCACGGGATTGAGTCCGTCTGTTCACCATCAGGTATACGAATGAGTCACACGGTGTGGCTCCGGCAATCGCGGGGGTGATTTTTGCGAGGTCTCCTCCTGGTTTTCGTTAAATCCCAATCAAACAAACAAATAACGCGAAAGTTGTACTGTAAATTGTTGAACAGCAGTGTCAAAATGTGCGTATAGCTGAATAGCTAAAACTGCTTATTCGTATTCGCAATGTCAACAATTGCTGATGTTAGTGGAATGGTCATGGGATAAGGAAAGCTTTCGCCTATTCATTTCTGAATAATTTAACTGTTCGTTTATTGCATTATTAAATTGTACTTTTTATATTGAAAGGGCATACAAATTGACTTTCTGTTATTTTCTCTAGCGAATATATTTTTGTTTCCGTTGGAACCGGCCGATATGTTGTAGTAGTGCTCCCTCTGGG
>JAQQZZ010079244.1:0-37145 GCA_030265115.1 Mopalia vespertina
AGTTATTCCACTGCTCCTGCCATTTTGCTAATATTTTAGGTTTTATGTAGCTTAAAGCTTCTGCAACTGTGAGCTGAACAGACAGGGTAACCTTTACTAAGTTGAGGGCTTCCTTGGCAAGTGAGTCTGCCAACTCGTTACCTGGTAGTCCGATATGAGCAGGCACCCATTCAAATGCTACCGTTATGCCTTGATAACGGAGTACTGTGCACACATGTAATATTTCAAATAAAAGTAGCGAACATTTGCTCCAAGTATAGTTGGTTAAGCCCTGAAGAGCACTCAGTGAATCAGTGAAAATAACACATCTATATGGTCTTAGATCTTGTATAACACTCAATGCACATAAAATAGCTGTAAGTTCTGCTGTAAAGACAGACACATAATTAGATAGACGAAATGACTTATTGTATTTCAAGGTCGGTATACAAAAAGCTGCACCCACTTTACCCGACTCGGGACATTTTGACCCGTCTGTATACACCTGTAAGTACTCAGACCAGTTGGACTTAATGTGATCTTTTACACATCCCAGTGAGACTGACTTATCTACGCTCTTGATTTTCTTTAGTATATTAGTAGATATGTGAGGCATTTCCAGAGACCAGCATTACAAAAAGAAACAGCAAGAACTGTGAAGCCTAGGCTCATGTGATAGTCCCATTAATCTCAACCACCTTGTCAATGACAATAATTAAGCTCACTGAAAACTAAACGAAAGGTCTCAATTTAACTTACTATAAACTATTATACAGGAAATGTTACATGGTTGTACAGTATGCTCTTTTATACACCTTTTTCTTGAAATGTTCTGAAATATACATTGCATAAATACATTGCCATAATCTCGCTAGAATCCGTCTTCAAGCATCTAGGGATCTGGAGCTTCTGGACCCCGGCCATCATGTGCTATGTCAGTAAAAGTGAGACACCATATCTTGCCATTCTGGATAACACACTGATTGTCATTTAATATGTCAATTGACCGTAAGTACGATGCAAAACCTCAATCAAACAGCAAACAAATGTTATACAACAAATTAACAGACAAAATGTGTGTGTATTTGTTCATTTCTACTTAGAAAGAACTTGAATCTGTTTCAATGCTGTAATAAGACAAATCTGTGACCTATCTGGGACTATTTAACGTTTTGTTTTTGCATGTTTTCAGAGATGATATTCCAGAAAATGTTCTTCAGCAGCACAGTAGCCATATTCTCAAATGGCTAGAGGATCGGATTGCTAGAATGGAGGTTTGTCTAAATATACTTTCATGCACAATGTACAATTTCGAGTTTGTATGACAGATATGTACTAAAGTCTGGATTGCATTGATATGGATTACAGCATCTTTCTGTATTAACATAAAGAAGGAGATGTAAGCATAATACCATTCAACAACCTCTAATTCCATGTAAGGAAGCTATGGAACTCGTTGATTATATGATAAAACCAGCTAATAAACTGATGTTATTTTACTGTCACTTACGTAGAACTTGAAATAGGTTGGTTGAAGCTCTGCAAATGCAAATTTATAGTTAACACATTTTTCCCAAGATCATTCATATCTCCTTGGCTTCAGCCTGTTTGCCTGTTTGCTAATCCTACTTCCAGATACCATCCATGGGTGGCTTTTGCAAGTTTTCCACCATATTTAAGCAAGGAACAGTGTTAAATGGAAAAGTCATCATATCAGTGAAATACCCTTTATAACCCCAAATCAGATAAAAAAATCATATCTCGTGTCCATGAACATTGCTTCAGAATTTCTCTATTACTGTTAAAATAGGCACTAAATGAGGGACTTGGAATTAGAGGATTGTTTTGTCAGAACAGATCTTCTCCTGTAGATTGCTTACGGTGCATTCTCACTGTGCAAAATGTAGTTACAAATAGTACAAAATAGTCAACTAATCAATATGCGGAAAATAAGGCGAATCTCCAAATGTCGTTACTATCAATTGCACAGTTAAGAAACAAAAACTAGAGTAAGACTGTACATGTATCTCCGTTGATTTTTGTTTCCAATATTCCAGCCCTGATGTTTGCTATAATACTTATAAAATGGAATTAATGAAACCTCATGAAAACGAACATTCAGAACATACATCTAATAACTTCTGCAATGATTTTGCTGAAGGACATAGAAGACACAGATTGTCAGCATACAATAAGTGGTTAAAGAAATGACTAACCATATTGCACCCAGAACCCGCGTTATTGAGGGCAACATATTACTCCTGCAAATAAACTGAAAACCATATGCCTCCTTGATGAACACCATTGGATAAATTGAAAAAAATCAGACAAAGTTTTATTTGTTTAACAGCAAATAGTTGGCTTTCAAACAAAGTCAGGAAAGTTGGAGAAGATTGTGAGTTTCTGATTTATTGATAACCATTTGCATTTTTTTTTTGAAACAGGAAACAATTTCTCTTAGTCAATTTTGTGATATGCTGACAGCAAGAAGTGTGTCAAAAGAAGACGCTGTCAAGGTATATTCATTTTTAAATGTTATAAACTCAAGTCTTCATGTTTTATTCATCTTTTCTGGTCAAGTTGTGTTACATTTTGGTATACTTTACTACAAGATTTTAAAGTGACACATTTACAACTAATGTTATGTAGAATGCTAGCTATGTCAACCTTAAATAAAAGTTTATTAGATATTTGTGATTTAAATGGTGTGTACTCATCTTGGTTTCATTTATAAAATTAAGTTGTATTGTGGGTTGTTTCTTTGAAAGGCTTTCCAGCAGTTTGACATTGAGGGGAGCGGTGTGGCTGAGGTGGCCACTATGTCAGATGCCCTCCGTTCATCAGGAGGTGGCAGTTCACAGGGAGACCTCAACTATAACATACGAATGCTGCAGGCTTGTTCTCTCATTCCAGGTTAGTTTAGTTTGGAGCTTATTTAATGTTGCCCTTGGGCTCTCAGAATAACAGGGCAACATTCAGCTGACCTGTTGTTATGACTTTTTCTTTGTCTTGTGATCGTCCTGTCTTGTCTTTTTTTGCTGCTAGTGTGGTTGGCTTAACCCATTGGGCTGGCAAACCACCACATAGGTGAAATACCTTAAGTACTGTGTAAACAAACATATATCAAACTGGCAGTATGGTATAAATTTGTTTCAATTAAGCTATCAACTTGACGTTAATGTCCATGCTTGAGTGATCATTTACTTGTCAGTTTCATCACCTAAAGGCATTTAGTTGAACTCGTACATGGTTTGTGTGACCTGTATCTTTAAGATAAAAATCAATTGTGTAGGGAAAAAAAACTGATAGAATAAATTATAATTGTATAATCCTTTGATTAATGTAAGATTCCTTGGTTATTCTGCACTGTTTTCCTTCATAGTCTACCTAGTCTTAAACATTTTATTACTGTTTTAAAACTATAGTTTCTATTTGTATATCTGTACAGGATTTGTAGATGTGTATGCCAGCGACCAGCATGCTGTTAGACAACATGGAGACAGAATTTTAAAGGTATGAACTGGGTACGACTGAATTCAACCCGTACATGTAGTGAACAATACATTGTCTAAACTACATATCAAATTTTATATTGATAACAGTTCTTATGATGTAGTAGTCACCTGTTATTACCATCACAGAATCTGTAGTCAATATGGAATTAAATTTTTCTTTCCTTTGTGTCATACTGTAGTTGTACAGTATTTCAAACATTTCCATTTTCTCAATAAATTGTTCATGATTTGACATAGACAATGTTTTTAAAACAAACAAATTTATTGTTTCAGTTTGTATTATGGAATCGTGCTCCAGCCAATTACCTCCCTTTCCCCATATTGAATGGATTCAACAACACCTCCAATATGAGAAAATCAGTCCTACTGTCTGTCATGAAAAACTTTCAGGAATTCTGTGAGTTCTAAGATATAATCAGGAAACATCATACAGTCAGTCATTTTACAGCATGAGTTGCCATTGCATGTCTAAGCACACCTACAAATTAGTTCATAAGTGTTATTTACGGCACTCTAGATGTGAAAGGCACCATCAATAATTTGTCCCAGGTTTTGAGTTGTCATTGCAAAACATGTGACTTACCTTTAGATAATTAAAATAATGTCAATTGGACTTTCTGGAAACAAAAAATTACAATCTCTTTTCTATTCAGGAGTGTAAAATACTCATCAAGTTTTTTTGTAGTTAGCATTTTATTATGTACGCCTTAAAGCTAGGTGTGCTTTTTCCTGCACCCGTTCCTTTTCAGAAAATGACTGACTGATCATGCGAGCATTTCAAAGATTAAGCTATTACTTTATCCACTACATGTATATATTTTACATTGAACATATAGAAGATATAATGCTAATTAAGATAGCCATACATACATAATTAAGAAGTTGTACATTTTTAAATCTTAAATCCTGTACAAAGTGTAAGGGAAACTGCTATCAATATGATATTGAAAACTGGCCAGTATCATATTTCATAGCGTGTACATTATGTTTTGACTTTCAGCTCTAAATGACACAAGTGATATGACTGTTGGAAATGACGATACCAAACTGATAACTAAATGTTTTAGCACAGTAGAGGTCTCTACAAACATCAATGATGCCTGCAGGTGACAATCCGTTTGTTTCTCACACAATTTAATTGTCACACCTCATTTTATAATAAGATTTTGTTTCCATCTCACCTGAGAATCCTGAGAAGATATCATTGTTTTCATGATACATGTAGAACAAATTTGTGTTAAACATGGTTCCTCCTTCTTTTTTTTTGTCTTTTTTTTTTTGGGGGGGGGAGGTATCTTTAGCTTCCGAACTGTTTATCTAATTTTTTCCTGAACTTAATATTTAATATGAAGTTTATTTTTATATTTCTTAATGCATCTCAACTGTATATATTAATAACTGTACATTACATGTAATAATATTTATGCATATGAAAGATGTGAAGTATTTTTGCAGGTTAACAAATGGGGATCCCTCTTCTTTCTGGCAGTCAGATGGTGCTGCTCGCACACACTGGATACGGTATTACTCTTTTACTGCTTGATGCTTAGCTACGAGCTTCCTGTAACCTACCTTGGTTCTCTCTGAACTAAGGTGTAGCCGGAAGTGATTATGTTGCCATTTAAATTAGCACACCTTCTTTTGATCCACTAATTTAGCCGCCTGTGCTTGTGTTGTATTCTGTTATTGCATCTACCCTTTGACCTCTAGGGTGATCGCTTCTACCCTGTGATGTACAATGTATATGGTTGTTTTTTTTCTACTCTGTAACGTTCTGGGTGAGTGCTTTTTCCCAGTTATGTATATGGTTGTTGTTTTCAATTCTGTAACATCTTGGGTGATTGCTTTTACCCAGTGATGTATAGGGTTGTTTTTCCACTCTGTAACATCTAGGGAGATTGCTTCTACCTTGTGACCTGTAGGGTGATTGCTTCTACCTTGTGACCTGTTGGGTGATTGCTTCTGCCTTGTGGCCTGTTGGGTGATTGCTTCTACCTTGTGACCTGTTGGGTGATTACTTCTACTTTGTGACCTGTTGGGTGATTGCTTCTACCTTGTGACCTGTAGGGTGATTACTTCTACCTTGTGACCTGTTGGGTGATTACTTCTACCTTGTGACCTGTTGGGTGATTACTTCTACCTTGTGACCTGTAGGGTGATTGCTTCTACTTTGTGACCTGGACCTTAGATAACAATAGTATTTAATCATCTTTATATTAGTTCTTTATGGTTTATGACACTGGCCAAATGATTGGAAGATTTCCTGTTTAGTATTATGTTGTATGGTAAATCACAGCTAGTCAGAAAAGGAGTTTCTTTCTTGGTTGCGCTCAGCCTAAAAGTTAAGAGAGTAATATGGTTTGCTCTGTCCAGATATGTGTGGATAGGTTAGTGTCTCTGGTATCTAGATTCAATCAATTAGCATCTGGGAAATAATAATAAGGTACGGTGTTGAAGACCAATCAACAAAAAAATTATACATGCTGAAAAATGTGCAACATCCAATGCACACTAAATCTGTTTGAAGTATAAACTAATATGCTCTCTTTATACTCTTGTTGTTCTTGATATTATACATTTATTCATTTTGTTTTTTTTTTACACTTTTTTGTGGTTAATGTCAGATATATGAAGAGAGTGTAAAACTTTAAGCGAAAAAGTAAGAGAGCAAAATGGAAGTTTGTACAGTAAGGCTTTTTTGTTTTCTTGAATGTTGTAGACTACGGATGAAGAACAATGTAGTTTTGAAACAGTTGTCAGTAGAAGTAGCTTCAGCTGACCAAAGCTATATGCCACAATTAATATCAGTGACTGTTGGGAAAACAGCTCATAGCTTACGGGAGATCAGGGTGATTCGAGTACCCAGGTAAGTCATTTATACAATGCCAAGGTGTGAAGATTTTCAACACAGTCAAGGCGACTAGTGCCTGCTGGTAAATGGGATTAATATATAATTAGATCCATTAATACATCCTGGCAAGGAATTTATACCAAGCCCACTGTGTCCTGGTTGAGTGAGATTCATTTGAGATTATGTTAGGATGATATTTCTACCTTGAACAGACCTTGCTACCTTGTGTATTTTGGAGTACTTTTTACACCTAATTTATGCTGAATACACATATGCTAACCATATGAAATACTGCACAAAAGGTAAATATAAAATACTCAATTCTGAATTCCATGTAGGCAAAAATAACAGGAAAATCAACTAAAACACAAAAAAATTATCAGAAAATACTCTTAAAGACCAGTAAATACATGAAAAGATGTTTTTAGAAGAAGAAAGACACATAATGGTCAGAAAATAAAAGTAATACTTACATGTATACATGGTAGGCAGGTCAGTTTGGGTAATTCATATACCTTTGTAATATATTAATTCAAAGTTCAGGTGATCCATGCAGCTCTGTATGTATTTAAACTGAGGATGATTTCTGCTGCCAGGGTTGGGAGGGAGCTTCTTATTGCCCTGGTGCTTTCGGAGCTGAAGGGCAACATGAAGCTGTTTTGTTGGCGATGTTATTGTACTGCGTCCCATGATAGTCCTGTTTTCGTTCAGAAAACTATCAGGTCATTGTAAAAATGAAGTTTGTATAGAATGAAAAAAGGGTCGGGGATTTTTGTTAAAGGCCTGTATAAATTTAATGTTCATTTTGACATTTATTTTGTTTCAGTCATTTGACAGGAGACCTTATTCTGGTTGAGAATCTTAAAGTCTTCTATCCAAGTAAGTTTTAATCTTATTTTTGTTATTCATTCTATTCTTTATTATTTAAACTTTAGGTGAAATGTCCATGATTAGATTTGCATAAACATTATTAACATTTCATGAGTGAACATGTAAGTTTTATTCATAAAACTAGAATAAAGTATATTACATAAAGATCGGCTTAAATTTGATGGACCATCATAAATAATATTCTATAAAAAGCATGTCTTGTCACCAATATTGGCTCATGTTTTTCATTAGGATGTATTTTATGTATGAAGAAGATACATTTATATCTGTGTCCGACCATGACAGACATATATGCCAGAAGTGTCAACTTAGTTCTAAAAAGGTCTAAAAAAGTGAAGGTAATAAGTGGAATTAAATTATGTTATTATCACCTTTGTTTCAGTCGTACAGATTAACATAAAGCGTTGCCATAGTGACGGGTGTGATACAAGAATACATAGCCTTAAAACGCTAGGATACAGGTAACATAGTTTGTGAAGTTTTTTACCAATACAATTATGAAAATAATAATATGCTATAAATATCAGTGATTTAATCGATGAATGTAGATTTTTGCAATTAATATTTAAGAATGTATATTAACAAATTATTACCATCCATACGATCTGATTTTAGACCAATGTATGTTCCTGCAATTTGTATTAAAGAATGTATATAACAAATTAAAATATAAATTTTAAGTCCATTCAAAGAAAAATGTGATTTTAACAGGATAGTGAAAGAGAGTGGAATCAGTGTGATGGAGGCTGCAGAGATCTGGTACCTGCAGGTGATGGCAGCCACTGCTCTGGCAGCAATGCCAGTAGCTCCTCAACTCCGAGCCGTTATTCTCACTCATACAGAGTAAGTACAACTTACACTTTTATTTGAAAGGCGACTGGTAATTGCTTCATGTACATGTACCTGGTTGCTCTCTGACTGATGCCTGATTTATTAAGGTGTCTTGTGCTCTAAATGTGTGGAATTTGTCGTTATTCGACATGACTGTTTTTTTGTCATTATTTTTGTTATCAGGGACAGCGAGTGGCTTCCTTCAGACACCATCATATGAATGAATTAACCTGTATTCACTCTTACACTCTTATGGGTTGACATGTAATAAGCATGCTTTAATTTTCCAAATTAAGACCTGACAATACTTCATACATGGTGTCAATATATAAAACAAGTTAGAGCAAAATGAGAAAATTAGAATACAGTATACAAAGTTTACTTCTGTAATATAAACATGTGTCTGCTAGGAAATATTTATATTGAAATGAGGATTTCTTTGTGAAGGTCACGGTGTAGTTTCATTGCAATTGATTTTAATTAGAACTAATACGATTAGGCATGTGGTTGGGAGGGAGGTTCATGTTGCCCTGGGAGACAAGGAGCAACAAGATGTTGATCTGTTTGTGTTGTCTTTGTACTTCATCTTGTGATTGTCCTGTTTTGTCTATGTTTGTATTGGGTGGTTTCTTCCACCCATTGGGCTTGTACGCCACTATATGAGTGAAATAATGGTAGGTACACATTAGACACCAATGAATCAAAAAGCTAAAAAAACTTGATGGTATAAAATATTAGGTACCAAAATAATTTATTTTAAATCATTAAAACTAGATTTGTATATTTTTGTAATGAACTAGTTTTAATGAAGACATAATTATGCTGTTTGAAGGTCTGCCCTGAAGCACATGGCACCGCTCTCCCTGAGTCCTACCAGTGCAGACAAACCACCCATGCTGAGCGGACATGTTCTACAAGAAGTGGATAAGTTCATTAGAGAAATATCTGTGTAAGTAAAACGTTTCACTTTCACAATGTTAATTGTGCAATTTTCAGGTAACTAGTTGGCTTTTTTCCAAAATCAATTAATTTCTCTTTTTCAAAATAAAACATTTCTTCCCAATATTAATTTAAAATATTTTGTCTTATAAGCTAAATAATATGAGGTTATTGCCATCGACCTCCTTTTCTTGTCTTCTTGCATGAACATTACTGTTCTACTTTACACTATCTGTTGCTGTTTTTTTATTTTTAGAGACACAGACGGTGTTATCAGCAATGAAGGGCTTAAAGTTCTTCTTACTTTCAACATTGCTAGAGGTCATGTGACTGGTATTTTAAGATCCATCAAACTCTTACTAGGTAATCTCTTAATCCATGCAATATGCCGTAAAACATAAACAATCAATGTTAATCCATGCCTTAAAACATGGTAACATTATATACAGTGTGAAACTCAGTTTGAAGCTTTATCTTGATTGTTTTTATATTAGATTGGTTTACATTCATTGACCAATTAACACTATTTTATACGATCAAAAAATTAAGCCATTTGTCAATATTTTTATGTTAAATAATAACTTTTAGGAACAGGTTAGTTGTATATTTGTATTAGCATTTTTAAACAATTTATTTTGCCTGATTCATAGTGATATGTTTATTAAGTCTTATTCAATTTCAGAACGAGACTCCATAGTGTTGGAAACTGTTTCCTTACTACACAAATTACAGGCTGTCAGAGATTCTTTTTGGGAAAAACATGGTATGACATCAATTCTTGATAATAACACAGAGTTAAAATACCAGAATGAATAGTGAAGATGGGCTTTGCTTAGTACATGTACATGTAGGTATTATGTAGGATTGCTAAACAGTCTTTATTATATCACACATAATAAGGGTCACCTCCTTTCAACCTTAGCTATAATATGACATGATTTAACAGTCTTCATGGTTTCCACCAATATCTGTTGATGCAAATT
This sequence comes from Mopalia vespertina, assembly GCA_030265115.1. Taxonomy (NCBI): domain Eukaryota; kingdom Metazoa; phylum Mollusca; class Polyplacophora; order Chitonida; family Mopaliidae; genus Mopalia; species Mopalia vespertina. Next base: position 9,990 of record JAQQZZ010079244.1, read on the forward strand.
CGTAATATAAGTGTGTATGATAAACAAAATAATTTTCTTAACTTGGATCAAGTATGTGTAAGGCTAAAGAGCAAACTGTCATCTGATTTATGTAACTATCATCACTGATCTCTTTCAGGTTCCTCATTAACAGTGTCTTTGTGTGGTTGTGATGGGGGGTCAGATGAGAACATACAGCCTGGAAGTGTCCTCACAGGAAACTGGACAGCACAGACCAAAGGTTATATTTTATTCTGACCTTTATATTGTCTTCAGATTGTGAATAATAACTATTAAATATATACTTGAAACAGTCTGTCAACCATCAGGTATATGAGTGAGTCACACGATGTTGCTCTGGCAATCGTGGGGGTGATTTTTACGAGGTTTCCTCTCTGTTTTCCACTGTAATGAGGTAAGGAGCAGTGTGAAGTGGACAATCCGTCGTCATATAAGTGAAATACCCTTGAGTACGACGTTAAACTCCAAACAAACAAAAAACAAATCAAGTACTAACTAAAAATCCATAATAAGTGTCCAGTGCTAACTAATAATCCATGATTGGTGTCCAGTAATAATTAATCCATGATTGGTGTCGAGTACTAACTAATAATCCATGATTGGTGTCCAGTAATAATTAATCCATGATAGGTGTCCAGTACACACTAATATCCATGATTGGTGTCAAGCACTAACTAATGATTCATGATAAGTTTCAAGTACTAACTAATAACCCATGATTGGTGTCAAGTACTACTTAATAATCCATGATTGGCGTCAAGTACTACTTAATGATCCATGATTGGCGTCAAGTACTACTTAATAATCCATGGTAAGTTTCAAAAGTAGGATATAAATTATTTGTACTCAAATGCTCGTTTAATTCATTCTTTATTTCAAAATACTGATTTTTGTGATTTTATCTTTACAGCCTACATGTCTGCTGAAGGTAAAACAAGAGTAAATATGTTCTTCAAAGCCCCAGATTTTGTACACATTACAAAAGTTAGAATAAAGGTATGTCTGCTGACAACTAATAATTATATGGTTTCACCTGTTTTGCAACTTGCCATTGTTCTTGTCTTATCTTGTATGTTGTCGTTGTTTGTTACATGTACATACACTGTATATGGTGATTTTCTTTGGCCACTTGCCTGGAACTGAATGAGTGAAATAACTTTAAGTACTAAATAAAACTCAAGTCATACAAAGTAACAATCATTTGTAGTTGCCATTCATAGGTGATGAGTTATAGCCCAATTATAATTTTAATATTTCAAGTAACAATAACTGAGTATCCCACGGTGTAAGACATGAACAGACCAGTAGCCATTATATAATCTGACTTGTTTTATTAAAACAGGACTGTTCTTAATTCAACCAAGAACCTCTAAGTAACTTTCACCTTTTAAATGTCACTAAAACAAGTTAAATGTACTTTGTAGGTTTGTTCTGGAGCTAAAGGAGCCAGAAGAGGACTTATTTTTGTGTACAATCATGACAGGTGAGTGAGAAGACGATGTCTTTAATTAATACACCCAGTGTGGTTTGTCTTAATTAGTTCATTATAACCTTGATAGCTGTACATTTACTTACACCGATGTTAACAACTGTGTCAGTAATATTCAAAGAATATCAAAAATTACATTAGTAACTGGCTTAGCTATATGTATTACAATGTTTGAATTTTTTCTTGTTAAATGATTTTTGAGAAATGACACAACAAAACTTTTTTTTTCTCCAGTGACAATTTTAACATGGATGATCACATAGAGAAATTCAAGGTGTATGACACATGGGGTGCCCTTGAGTACAAGTTTAGTGCAGAAGTCAGGTAGGTTTATAGTTATGTTATAAGGCTTATGTTCTATCTTCAGACATAGAAATGCAGAAAAGAAAAATCCCAAAACATTTTCATCTTTCTGTTTTTATTTTGGATGTTCCCCTATCTATATGTATTTGTACAACAATTCACTTGAGATTATTTTCGTCATTTATTAAGTTAAACTTTATTTTTTTATATCTTTTTAAAAATAGAGTTCACTTATTGCAGTAACTCAGGGCTTGCAGGGGAGACAGTGATTGTTGTTTATTTTGACAGAATTTGTCAACAGGCAGTTCTGTGTTGATAACTGCACGCATCCATTTTTTTCACAAAAATGTATGTACCTGAGAAAAAACAGACAAATGCTTTTGTACATTCATACAAAAAATTGAGAACTGGATAAAGTATAAAGTTGATATAATTTTGTTGCATTACAGAGCTGCTGGTATAGGGGGTAAACCAGATAACCCTGTGGCATATTTCACCCTGGAAGACGACTGGTATGATACATTGTATTTTGTTGATAGTATTTGTTATTTTAGACTGATTATGATACATGCATTGGATTGAAATTTAACTACACATTCATTTTGTTAATAATTTCAAAAGCAATTCTGTGTTTTGTCCATACTTTGAGATGTAAGCACACCCATTATTAACCTATTCTTCACAGCAGTCTTTATCTTATCTTCTGCAGATGACAGGTGCTTCCTATACCCCTGATTCTCAATGAAACACAGCCTGTTTATGTGTTGTGTCTGTCAATACTTATTTGAATATTAAGTCTTCTTAATTCATATTTACTTCTCTGTTTTTTGTATTAGTACTCTTATATCTTGTCAGTGTTCGTGTCCTGTGACGTTTAGGGTGGGTTTCTTAGCCCAATTTCTTTGCGTCATACCAGAGAAGTTCATATAGCATACACCAGTCAAACAATCCACTTTTCCCATCAATATTTTTGCCCATCGAAAGCTTATTCATCCTGTTCATAAAACGAACCTGTGAATGAACCTTTGGTTATTCAGCATTTTTTTAATTCAAATATATTGTGGTTTCTCTTCACCATCAAATAAAAGTCTCATTCAAGTTATCTTGTTATTTTTCACATTTTGATATAAATGTCCTTGGGAGATAATCTTTATTGTAAACAAGAATTAAAGTATGAGGTGTTTTGTTTGTTGTTTATAGGGATGAAGTGGATGTTCCTGTAAGCTGGTATCCTGCTGGACAGGTATGACCTTATGAATCTCTGTTTGACCATCCCTTTATCATGAATAACTGTTCCTCAGGATCCAGCTGCTCGAAAAATGATTAGTCCCTAACACCAGATTAAATCACTAAAAGGCATTCAGCGTGGCCTCACATCGTTTAATAGCAAATTAAATTCAATAGCACTTTGAGCAACCGGCCCCAGGTGTGTTTTTTTTTTGTTTTTTTTTTGGTAAATGTCACAGGCAGTTGAAGGAAGCCTTCTGTGCCCTGGTGCTCTCAGCACTAAGAACAAGAATCATATTGCTGTGACTTCTGTCTCAGTAAAATGGCACAAATTGTCTGATTAAATGATGTTTTGCATACATATTTTGTCATTGTTTCTTTCCATTGATGTTGAGATATGTCATAAAAAAATTATCTAAATCTTGTTTTTCTCTTCCAAGATTATCTCCATTTTGTGAAAACATTTCTTTGAGTCTTCTTTGACATAAGTTTTATTGTATTTTGTTTATTCAGTACATCTTGGTGAAGTTCCTGGAACCGAGACAAGCCGTAGCAGGGAGAGTGGGCGTGGCAGGAATCAAGTTCTATGGGTTTAATAGGAATGGAGAGTACATTAAAGATGTACAGGTATTACATGTTTTTTTAAAAATACATCACCACAAACCAATTACCCCAGCCTATTGATCCTCCTTCAATGTGCTGCTTACAGATTCTCATCCTTCTGAGGTATATGAGGGAGTCACCTATGTGGCTCCATACATAGAGGGTAGAGGTGTTCCCTCTGTTTTCCACTGTATCAGTGAAATAAGCAGAAGTAGAAGTACATTGCTAATAACTATCAAACTCTGTACAACATTTGATACTCAAGGAAAAAAATCCCACAATGTTTATCGGGATTTGACCTACATTTAGGTGCCTAGAAATGCCACTTTAGCCATTTGTATTTTTTGCTTTGACTTAAAACAGCACATGGAAGAACAGCATGGAAACTTTCTTGTTTTGTTTCAAAGCATCATTTTTAAGTTAACACGATATCTGTAAAATAAACTTTTTGCAGGTGGTCAAGTTGCCGTACCCTAAGAAGGTGACCTCAGTAAGCAGTGAGGAGATGATACTTCATACATTAGGCTTTATGGTAGACCTAGCCAGAGACCAGGTCAGTTCAACAAACATTACCAGAGACATTATTGTATGTTATTATCAGATTATTTGATCTGTAATGTGGGCTATATGTTGTTTCATCGGACTATTAATGAGTTGTCTTTAATTAATAAATATTTCAATCCTCGTGTTTATTCAATATGTCAGTATGACATGCCTGCTTATTCAAGCCGTGCCATTGGTCAGTATTGGACTGCCTGTTTGATGAACTCCCAGGTATAAAGGGGGAGTTCTCCAATGAATGCGGATATCATACAGTGGTTTACTGTCCATTTTTCAACTGATTGTGCTAGTGTCAATTTTGTTGTATTACACTCCCATCATATAAGTGAAATACCCTAAAGCCCGGCGTCAAACACCAATCAATCAATCCACTGATTGCATGCAACTGAATGTTATCATGTAAGTGAAGTGCATTTGAGTGAGATATTAGATGTCAATAAAGCAGTGAATTAAACAAGGAACAAATTACTTACAGATAATCACAGCTTATGAGGTCTCAGTACTGATTCTATGGCTCTTCTCAAAGAATTGATTAATTGATTGGTGTTTTAGCACAAATATGAAATGTGAGGCGTTTTAATACTGATGGAAAGTTAATCTTCCTCCAGTGCTAGGCAAAGACAGGAAATGGACATACAACTACAGGAAATACTTGACTTAATTATAACAATGGCGAGATAAACAAACTAGATCCTCGCTATCACTTTAATGTATTATATGACATGGTAGAGGTAAGTACAGGTATCACGATGAAAACACACCAACCATATGGCTACAATACCAGGAATAACATTAACTGAATCCCTTTTTTCCAGCCATCCAATAAAAAGGGAGGTCCCAGTAGACCAGAACATTTGGACATGGCGGAGTGTCCTCTGGAGATTATTTGGGATATGTATAATCTCTTTGACAAGTAGGTCTTAAAGCATAAATATGTTACTTTATAGTGAGATTTATTCAGTGCTTTGCCCAGGATAACATTGTGCATTTTTAGTAGGAAGAGAATGTCAGTTACATTCCTACATTCTATCAGGCGTCTCGGTATTTCAGCAATGCTCGGGGGTACCTGTTGCATTGTGTAGTCTGAGCTAAGGGCCATCTCAGTGGCTTTGTTATTATGTCTTGCTCTTAACTATTCTACCATGTTTCACATCAGGTACATATCCAGTCAGTAATGCTCGGAATTTGACCATAGAATACTACTCACTTATAGTAAATAGACATTTTGTTGTTGTAGTAGTATTACTGTAATCCCTCAAAAGGTAACTGAAAAATTTTAAATTAAACATAGACAAAAAGTTGTCTGAATACAGATTCATCTGAAGGCAGTTATAAAGCCAGTTGGAAGAAGGAAAGCCCTTTGAACTGTACTAGCAAACTCCAGACAGTGTTATTATTTTATATGAACAGCAAGATAGCAAGTTAATACCTTAGAGTTAAGTCTCAATATAAGAGAGAATGATTTATTTGTTTAAGGTTATAATTTATTACGTCTTGTATCTACTCATTAGTTGATGTCCCTGCATTAACAGAGGTATGTGATCTTTGAAGCTGGCAAGTCTATGTATGGGGTAAAATGTATGAGTCTGGTGTAAAACAAAATGAAACTATCAGATAATCCATCACTGTTTATTTGTAATTTTCCAGAGACCTGGCAGTCTGGGGTAACTGTAGGTTACTGCTCTTACAACTCCTACATAGCCTTACACCGTATATAAACATGAAAGAACAGGAAGCCAAGGTAAAATATCTGTCATCTAATGGAAAGCGTATGTTAACAAGAATTGATATATAGTTCATCGAGGGGAGGCTTAAGGTGGGAGGGTGAGGAGAGTACCTCAAATCTGTCCTTATTTTCTATTTTGCTCTATATGATCTAGTTATATGTACATTTACAAAAGTTGTAAAGTTAAATCCTAAATGCCAAATTATAGAAAACAAAACATTTTTAAATAAAAGAAACAAACAAGATTAGTCTAGTGATGATTTAATGTTATCATTTTATAGACGTCTGCTGAACAATTGTTCCAACACCTGTGCACACTGGTGGACACCGCCCCTAAAGACCAGGATGTGAAACTTATGACGGTTGTCAAACAGCTGCTTATTGATGGTTAGCCACAGCTTTTGATCAGTGAATACTTCCAGATAGCAACATTGTAATATAGCTGTGCTCAACAAAGCTTGTGTATTTATTTTTTAATAATTCGGTTTTAAACTGTTTGGTCTTCTCTGCACACATTGGTTGTCTAAAATATTCGACGAACAATTTTTAACATCATTGATCAGGTACTTTTTTTTGTTAACATTTACTTAAACAATTTACTTTAAACCTTTCTTCACAGAATAAGTTGATTTTGTAGAGTGACTTACATTGCCTGTAAAATGCTAAAAAGGAACATATGAATAAAATGTTTTTTGTTTTTTTTTTAAATATTTTTTTACAACATTATTATTCTCATTTCCCTGTTTAACCTTTTTTTCGTCGACAGGAGCAGCCATATTTTTCTCCGACAAAGATGCCAGAAGAAAACAACTGTTCAAAATGATGGAAGATGTCACTGTAAGTCTAGTCTCGACCATTACATTTTGTTATTCTCTTCATGAAAGTGAAATCAGTATTACTTTTCTTTTTAACGTTGTATTATTTGCACATAGGGACCAATCAAATGTTATACCTTTAAGAATGACATATAAAAACTACAAAATATTTGATATGTCACCTGAAGTTACTCGTCATTGCTCCACTTCAGCAATAATTTGTGTTACAAAATAAGATTGTTTTATTTTATAATCAATGAGAGTAAGTGGCTGGAAGGGAGCTTCCTGTTGCCCTGGATCTCTCAGAGACAACACAAACCCCATCTGTTTGTGATATCTGTATTATATCTTGTGTTTGTTCTGACTTCTCATTGGTTGTTGCCATTGCTGTACACCCATTGGACGGGCACGCTATCATATGAGTGAAATAACCGTATTTTATTACTGTCTGTTAGACCCCAATCAAAGAAACCAACACATTATTAGTGTAAGTTGTTTTCTTATGAATCAAAAAAAATTATTGTTACATTTTTTTTAAAAATTAACCCAAGTTCTCTGTGAATGTCGTTAACAGCAATCAATCGAACAAACCAACTTGTCTGCCTTAAATTACTTTCATTTTATGTAATTATTTAGCTTAATTTTTTATAAATGTCTTTTAAGTCCTATTTTGTTTTATATAGGTGTCTGGTGACTCCCCTTCAGTGACCCTGGTCTTCCAATCTCTGTGTCAGTTTTTCAGCTCTGTGGACCCCAGTGGTCTACTTGATCTTCCCAAACACCCTACTGCTGTAAGTCCTGGACCCACTTATTGTGTGTACATGTTATTTGTATACACTGATTGGAAAGATATATTTGATTGTGACTGCTAAACAGGGGTCCCTAACCTTGAAGGCAATGTTTTAATGATGGTTTACCCATTAATTATATTTTGGGTTTAATAAACAGTGGACATCCCTCTAATAAATGTATTGAAACATTAGTGTGTTTTATGGAAGTCTTTATGGACCTACTGTCGTCCATCAGATATCTCTGGTAAGTTTGTGGACAGCCGCACTCATCAAGATTTATATTGTTAAAAATATATACGAATTTGTTTAAGGATTTTAATGCTGATGAGATGTTGTCTGTGATGGATACCCTGATGTCTGTATCATACAGAGAGTTCTGTGGAGCTGTACAGGCGGAGGACATCAGTGAGCAACATAATCACCTCGTACATTTACTCTGCTGTCTACAAACCAGTCTACTCTCATGGGCATGGAGACATCTCAGCAAACAAGAGGACGAAACGTGGAAAAAGCTATCCATGCAGATAGTCACCCAATGTAAGTGGATATGTCAACAACAACAAGAACATTTCTTCATGTATTGAAACTTCACCTTGGTTGTTTAGTATCATTTGTAGCTAAATTAAACATAGAACATGTGATTAATAATAAAATCATATCAAGTTATCAAATGATAAGAACACATATATTTTTTCAATTATTTTTGAAAAAAAAGATAATCATTAAGTATGAATAACCCTTTGATTTAAAATATTGCCAATTCAATTTTATGTTTTACAATGAGTGGCATTTTCATTTCTTACCAGCTTGGCAAAAAATGCTTAATTTTGATATCTTTTTGTCTTTATTATATTGGCTTTTTTTCGTCTCTAGAATAATTAGATATATATCACAGCTCTGACAAGCTGGTTGTTAATCCTTTAACATGAAATTCCAGATACTGCTAACCTTGGGAATAAAGCAAACTCTGCCTTCCAGCTGCTGGATTCACTAGACACAGAAAAACTGGTAAATTAAAATTATTACAGTTGTCTAAATGAAAAGAGTGGAATAAAGTTTTTTTCTGTAAATGGTAAAACTATTGATTCAGGGAAATAAATCCAGAGAGAAATGCACAAATACAAAGAACTGTTGAATAAAGGATGCATAATGACTTTCCTAAGAAAGTCAAAATGTCTCAAATTGTACAAATGTATCTACTGTAAAGAAAAGTGGGATCAATAAAATAAACGTAAAAGTCTTCATCAGTGATTACCTCTGCTATTGACAATTAACTGTTTGAACAACCTGCCCCATATAAAACGAGCAGTCTCCCAAGTTAAACTGTCTCATTTTAAGTGTGAGGCACATGCCAGACTAAACAAGCAACTGTCCCAGAGTAATTGAATATTTAGTAGTAGCCTATCCCAGTGTTAAACATAATTTTGAATGTATCATTTCAGACTCGTCTCCTACCTAAACTAGTGGTGTCATTTTTGGGGTCTGTGGTTAGGCAGCTTGTAAGTACATGACACCAGTGCGTGTATATTATTTTCTTTAGAATTTCCTTAATATTATATATTTTTCATCCATTTATTAAAGAAGGGGTACAGGCTGAATTTTTGCTCTTTTTTTGTCTTTATTTTAAGTACATTATGAAACAGTAACATAACTTTTAATTAAATTTAAATGAAATAAAAAAATACAGTGTGAAACTTTGACAAACACAGGTGAGTTATTTCTAGGTACAAGAATATGAAAGGCTGTCATATATAGATATGTGGGTTTTTTTTGTTCTTCAGATTTGCTTGCTGTCTTGTATTGGTTGTTTGTGTGACTCCAAACAGAGAGTGGCCATATTGAACAACTTACATCCTTCTTTTATCTCTCTGTCCAAATTGTCCAATCGTCTGCCAGAGATTTTTCCTAAGGTTAGTATCACCACAGTTCTCTAGCTTCCCGTACAACTCATGCTGCCACCCAATGTATGTAGAACAAAGTATAACGGAAATTATCGATACTGTCACAAAAAATGTCTATGCCTAGGGTCAGTGTTTACTGTCTCTTCTTAACAATGAAGGAACATTTACTTTCCACCACAGCAAAAACATTTTGCCCTGGTGCTTTATAAGCTAAAGAGGAACAGGAAGCCGATATGTTTTTGATGTCTATGTATTGTCCTGTGAGTGTCTTGTACTTATCCTGTGATGTGTTTGTTTGTTGCCAGTGGTGTCGGGGGTGGTTTCCTTCACCCATTGGGCTGGCACGCCGTCATGTGAGTGAAATAACCTTAAGTACGGCGTTAAACCCTAGTCAGACAAGCAAACATCTGTTTGTATTGTGAACACAATAACTGGAACACAGAATCACCAATTAACTTAAAACTGGGACTCCCGCTTTGCCTACATATGTTCATGTCATTGCACAAATATAAATAATGCTCTCCTTTGTATCACTACAATAACGAATGAGTCAGAGAAGTGAATGAGTGATCTAGTGTTAATGGTACCAATTGGAATTACCCATACTTATGTATGACTGTTACACAGATCTCCAGTGACCATTGGTCCCAGGTACACGATGATGTGGTGCTGCGAACCTGGAATGTGGAATCCTCACATAACTATGAGAATAATCAACATTCAACTCAGGTGAGCTTTAACTGTTCTTGTTATCTTAGAACAAAATACAGTGAATCATGCTTAATTTCCTCCGAAGAATTACAAAAATATCCTATTATTTGGTTTATGTGGGGTGTACCAATAAACTATTGTGTTTGAAGTATTCAGAGTCAAAGAATCAATTAGCTGAACCAGTGGAGTGGTAATGTCATTAAAGGTAATTTCATGGGTGTCTATAGATCCCAGCTATTGATGTGTATTAGCCGGCTGAACTGTTGCCTTTCACACTGACAGATCAATTTAGAATGCATGTTTATGATACTAATAAGAGAAAAGCATGCTACATGTATATCACACTGTTAAACTTGTATTTAAAATAGCTTACCAAATAAGCTTCACAGTAGTAAATATATTGTTTTGCCAAAGATAATTCTGTAACATCTGACACTTATGTTTTGGTGACAAAAAAAAAGGGAATAAAAACAGGTGTGACAGAAACAAGTTAATGCAAAAATATTTGTTTTCTAACGATGGCCAAAAAATCAGTTAATTAAAATAATCAATCTAGCTCTGTTCTAAAAGTTTACAATACTTTAAGACTTTGACACAGTTAATCATAATATATATATACCACAAGCTGTGAGCCTGTGACTTCCATATGAAAACAAAGCACTGAGTAATGTTTGCATTGAAATAAGATCGCCTATTCACATGCATGAATAGCTTGACTGTTTAACAAAAGCCAAATTTCACCACATTTCTTCTTATTTCCCTGTTCAATTTGATTATCTACTTTTTCAACTGTGGAGATTGAGGCTGGACAATAATGACTTTACGTCATGCTGAGTGAATACCATGAGTTGTAATTGACAGGCAATTTGACTCTCAAGTGATTAATACTCATTACATTCAATACATGCTGCCAACTGGACTTCGTCGAATATTATTATGTTACCTTAACTAAAGGCAGAATTGGAAAAGATTTTTAACATTTCAGGTGAATGTTACTATCTTTTCAATAACAAAGCTATTGTATCAATACAATTTTACAGTAACACTTAAATGTAATTTTTTGTGCAAATTCATTAAAGAAAGAAATTTAACAGAGAACTATGTATTTATTGATCATAAGTCAAGTTGTGAAATCCGGTGTGTTCTTGTAGGTATTCAGCTGCCCAGGTGCATCATCATTTGTCATTGACTTTGACCCTAGATGTGAAACAGAGAGAAGGTAACCATCACATCAATGTCTTCTATAATTCATGCAATATTTTGAGATTAAAATGCATCCGTGGTCTGAATTAATGTCAGTATGCATTTGTCGGATTTCTGTGCATTAAATGGCCTTGAATTAATAATGGTTGTTAAAAAATGTTAAATATAATTGCTCATACTTTTTTGGCAATTTTAAATGGACAATTATATCTCTATTTAGCTTTAATTAATATAGTATCCAAATGTGTTGTTTTTCTGTGTAGATATGATTATCTGGAGTTCACTGATTCTCGTGGAATCAAACGACAGTTTGATGTGAAAGTGGGAACAGAGAAGTGGCCAAAGCAGGTCTCATTTTCCGGCCATCGTCTTCACTTTCTCTTTCATTCAGATGGCAGTAACAATGAATGGGGATATAAATTTAAGGTGAGCTGATATTTTTTTCAAGATATAACTATATCTTTTCCTGGCCATCCAAAACATAGCCTTCAATGTACCATGTGAGTACTAAAGCACTCAAAGGATTAAAAAAAAAACCCAGCTTTCTCTGAATCTCTCCCTCTAAAGGGACAACACAAAGAAATGTTTAACCACATGTATCAATTAATATTTTGTATGCTTTTATAAAAATTAAACCATCTTATGGATTTATATCAATAATATTGCCCTTTATTTTACCCTGATCAGCTCACAGCTAAAGGCTCCCCTGACCTTCCCTTATGTTGGCCATTTGATTTACAACTGAGTCTGGCTAAACTGTTTGGAAGCCTATGTGGATCTACATTAGATGCCAGTGACTGTGAGTTTCTGTCTTCCCCACTTTTCATGGAGAAATTGATAATTCTTGAGATCTTATTGCAAGTCCTAGCAAAATAGTCCTGTATAACTATTCTGTTTAATATTGTCCACATTTCTTGTGATTTAAAGAAAGAAAAGATTACTATTTTATTAGGATAAAAATAATATCATATACTTTGGAAATATGTTGGCAACAATCTGCTTTTGAACATTTGATTATATGAATAAGAATTCAACTCTTTCGTTCTAACAGTTTGATTTGCATCTATTCCTTCAAGTACAGGTAATTCCCAGTTTATTTGAAACATGCTTAACAGCAACAGCACGTTCAATGTCTTGAGGTATGCACGTGTGACTAACACTGATCTGTGTTTCAGTTTGTCTTAAGGACAATCTTCATGATAATGTCCATGATGAGCGAGAAGAGGATGACTTACTCCGCAGTGAACTCTGGACTACGCTGTTCAGGGGAGGCTATATGATAGGCAAATTACAGAGATCTCTATCAGGCAAATTTGTAAGTATTAGTATATAAGTCAGCCCTGCATCAGTGGCTCTGTAGTTACCGTGATGGTGTGTAAAGCACAGATTGAATCCACACGTGGACTGAGCTATTTGAGGGAGTCATATACATGTATAGTGGCTGTCTGTCACTGGGGACATTTTACAATGCTTCCTCTCAGTTTCTAGCGTTTTTAGGTAATTTGTCCAGTGAAGGAATAAGTGAAATACATGTATGTTAAATGATGACCAAACAATCATATTGCAAGAAAAGTAGGCATTTCATGGCAAATGTCCTGAATGAAAAAAATGCATTTGTTTAATAATAACAATTGAAATGAGTCTATTGCTAATGCCAATAATAAGAATAACATCAAGATAGACTGAATCTTTCATAATGAATTCCTGTATTTTTTGTGTGTTTCAGGCTGCAGAAGATGCCACCGTGGCTAACCAGTTTCTTTGGGAACTTATAGAACGTAAGGAAGGACCCTCAAATAAGTTACTGAAAAGGTAATTTATACAGATTTGCTTCTTGTTTGATTGGAAGTGGATGGAATAGGTTCCGACTGCAATACTTATACTGATTATTTGAAATGTCTTCATTAAATCGTACACTCAGAGAAAGGCTCGCGTCTGTGGCTTAGTAGTTAGCGAGTGCGCGTACTAATCCTACTTCGATGCATCGTTCACAGGATCAAGTCCTTCTGTCGACCCCCAGGTATATGAGTGAGACAGCCGATGTGGCTCCAGCAATCGCTGGGGTGGTTTTTACGAGGTTTCCACCGTAATTAGGCAAGGAGCAGTGTGAAGCAGACAATCTGTCTTCATATAACTGAAATACCCTGGAGAACGACATTAAACCCCAATCAAGCAAACAAACAAACAAATACACTCAGAGAAAAAAATTTGATATAGTTTATTTTCCTGCATTTGTGAAATGACATTTCTTTTTGGTTGTGAATGGATGTTGATGATTTGGGAAAGCGTAATGTCACGAATATAAATGTAAGGCCAGTATTTTAATCATGTCATATGATTTTCAATATTTCATGTAAGTTAAAAAGATGCCAATGTCCCTTCCAGTTTGCTCAGTATTGGTATATGAAAGAATTTCACTGGTGTTTTCAGAGATCAAAAGATAGTTTTTATGAGGTTCTGTTTTTGAGTTTAGTGTAATAGTGCCTTAATTTGAGGTACAACATTAAATTATTGAGAAATTTGGAATTATCATATTTCCCAATTACACTACTTGTGCATTGTTTTGATTTATGTTGTTAAATTGTATGAGTATCGGGACTACATATGATGCTGTGTTTTCTGTAGATGTCAGGATAATCAGACTGTCCAGCGAAGACAGAGATTGGGAGGGGAAGATGTTGACTCGGCCATTGTGGCTGTATTTGCTGCTTTACTCTGGCATACACAACAACTCAGGGAAGATATCACCAAATATGGTCAGTAGTTACGTTATCACTGTTGGTGAATACAAAAGTCAAGTTTTGTAAGGTCATGGCCCATGACCATGGCTTAGTGGTTAGCATGTATGCTTACTAATCCTTCTTCAATGTACTGTCCACGGATTCGAGTCTGTCTGTCTAACATCAGGTATATGAGTGAGTAACATGATATGGCTACGGCACTTGTGGGGGTGGTTTTTGCAAAGTTCTCTCCCGGTTTTCCACCTTATTTTAGCAAGGAACACTGTGAAATAGACAACCCTTCATCATATAAGTGAGATACCCTTGAGTACAATGAATAACCTCTATTAAACAAACAAACAAAAGCTTGTGACAAAACTTTGAATAGGAATATCTTTTAGTACCTTGTATTGCTCGATTATAATAACTTAACGTTTTTGGTTTTTTTAATATAGAACATGTGCATAACCAATAGAACAGATAAAAGTATGCAATTTTTTGTGAACATTTGTGAATGAAAAATTATTTCTGGGTTTTTTCTTTGCTTGTCAGTTTATTAGATCTGAAGGCATCCCTTTGAACAATTAAAAAATAGTTTATATTGGAGAATTAGCGATTGTGTAATTAGTAAGCAATGGGATGTTCATTTCATTCCAGCTCAAAGTTGTAATGCTGAAGGAAGTGAAGGACCTGTCTCTGAAGGAATCTACCAGGCTTACAATGCAGCCGAGTCTCTTAGGATTCAGCTTGTAAGACTATTATTGTATTCCTTTGAAATATTTTTTTTTATATTTAATTTTTTTTAATGCTCCTGGTGTTTACATAGCACTTACCATTTACTTGCATACATTTGGATTTTTATGAACAGTTTAATTATGATTACAAACTTGCATATACTGTAGAGTGTATATCCACAGCATTGGGCACTGTCAATGGGCTTTTGTACCATATAATGTGATGTCGCAGTTCATTAGAGGTGTAAGCCAGTAGTAAAACAGTATGGGGAATATGAAATATATGTTAAACGTACAGCTATGCAGGCAACACACACCTGCATAGCTGCTCTGCCGGCAATACCAGTGGTCAAACTGTTTTATTACTGGCAAAACAATAAATCATGGCAACGCTGAAAAAGCGTAAACATCTGTGAATGTATGCCCATTTTTTTAAAATTAAAACACCCTTTAAACAATTTGTTTTTTACATGTATTGTGTGAGACTTTTTCAGATGCTCATTTTTAAATATTTCAATATCAGCTAATTTTTTTTCAACTGTCTTGTTCTTGTCCACTTTCAAATGTGTTAAGATACTATGATAAAATGTTTTGTATATTCCAATTCCATTATAATGTCATCTCACAGCTTGCTCAAAGACAGCTCAATAAGAATGCAGCTACAGACAGTGTTGGGGAAAACAGTACAGCCATACCCACAGATGATCCAGGTATTGAAAGTATTATGTGCTAATATGTTGTCCAGTGCAAGAGTAGTGTAACTCTAAAGACACCTGTTGATCTTAGTATTTGCTTTATTTTGTTTTCATCACATCACCCTGATGATAGCCAAATATTGAGATCGAAATGAGTGTTTGGTTCCCATGGTTAACACTACTCTTGTACAATTTTAAGCTTATCAGTGGAATCCCATGGTAATTGTACTTAAAAAATAAAATCTGAACTAAAATGTGTTAGAAGTTAATCTAAAATAACGCAGGAAGAGTTTTTATGTGACCTGATGAGAATAGAGGATAATTTAATTTACAATTCTCGACAGACTGAGTTACCTTGGCTGTTTAAACAGACACCACTTCCTTCTTTTAAATTGATATTTTCATCTGACAGGTGTATTTCTAGCTTCCAGCAGTCTGATCTTATGTGCCTGGTGAAACAGTTCATGGATGAAAAGATAAGCATAGCAAGCTAAACATCACAGAAACATAATGAAATAGAACAGTGATGGTATTGACTATTCAAACTGTGATCAGAAGATGCATGTGTTAGAAAGTAGTTTTATATGTGTGATATGCTGTCAGTTGACTTCTGTCATATTTTGGTTTTGATAGTGATTTCTTCCAAATTGATGTATCACGTCAGATTGAAACCATTATGTTTTATTTTATTATTTCATTGAACAGTCACAATGTGTAAAGGCAAAGCCCTGTATCTGCTAAAGTTTGCTGGTCTGACTAAAGTTCAACTCAAACAAGAAGTAAGTATAATGTACCACTTGTACTAAGTGCAAGTTTTGTTCTTATTTACCTCAGAGGGTTTAATCTGTGTGAATTGTGGGAATCTGTGGCTGTTATGGGTGTGGAATTAACAATCCTGATGCTTCATAGGCGATGGTTACTGGCTGGATTGACTGAGGCCCTTGTATAGCAGTAGAAAACATCTTTGCTGATGTCTTTTGAAAAAATTTTAATCCCACCCTCTTACTCACCATCATCAATCTTAGTCGACATAAAAATCGATATCATCTGAGAAAAGTTATGCCAATCAAATTAACTTTTTCAGACCTTGTGTTTTATTATATTATTGTTCTGTTTAGATAAGACAGAAATCAGGAAAACAACTGCTCAAGAAACTGTCTTTGAAGAGATTAAATGCTGGCATAGATAAATTATTAAAGGTAAGTCCGCCTTTAAAAAGTTAATTTAACATGAGTCATTTTATTTTCATCTGTACTTAAATGAATTACTGGTTATTTCTTGACTACATTTTTTTTTAGTGTGAGTATTTGTACTATAGAATAACAAAAAATTTTGTTTCCTTGTGTTACTGAAAACTTTATTGGATTTACAAAACAAAAATATGTTTTTATTATTTATTACTACATGTATTTTGTAATGTCTGGTTGTCATTTCTGCTAATTTTATCTCCTATATTGACACCCTCACACACACAAAAATATTAATTTTAAAAAAAAAAGTTAAGTCTAGATTTATTTTATTCAATACCCCAAAGTCTGGAACAAAAATCTTTTCGTGATGATGTGGGTTTTAAGGATTAAGTGTTACAGTCAATTATTAAACTGGTTTCATATCATATGACAATATATTACATTTATTTAAACTAAAATTTTGTTTTATATTTCTATTTTCATCCAGCCTGGTTTGGATCCTGTTGGCTCAGAAAAATATCCAGCCTTTAAGTTAGTAATTGAGTTTGTCCGTGACCCAGCTTGGTCTTCAGAAAGGTAAGGATTAATAAAGTGTATACCTGTGTGCCTAATCTTATATACATGTATGTTGTTTTTTAAATCACATATTTCTGAAGTGTTTCCAGGTGCAAATATGCTTTGGTTAACAATTAGAGGTATTCAATATTAAATATAAGCAATAAAGCTGTTTCAATTTAGTCTTTTAGAATCACAACGACAAAGAAATGTTCATGCAACATTTACAAAATTTATCAATAAAAATAAAATGTTTTCTTAGAATAATGTTTTTGCACAAATTGGCTGATGCTACATGTGATTAAACAGTTATTAATGTCCAATCATAATTCCTCAAGATCAGTTTTGTCTGCTGTATTCAAAATGTTTGAATTTATAAAGATTACCTCTAGATATCTTTCCATTTTTTTATTTTTTAGAGTGAATCGTCTATTATCAGAGAGAGCTCAGCATGCCCAGGCTGTAGCAGAGGTCTACATGTTTGCCTCAGAGTTCATCCGCCAGACGAGTCGTGAGAATATTTTTGAGGTCTGTAGTATATATTTTCTTTACAATTGTTTGTTCTTTTCAGAATGCAACTTACAAGTTTCAACAATTTAAAATTATATAAGATAGGTGAGAATGAAATGGAAGCTTGTTTTTTAGTATGCCTATTCGTTTCTGTTTTCCAAAAAATTATGAACATAACCAATTTTCTTCACAATGCCATTAAAATATAATTGTCTAATGCTGCAGCACTTGGGTACCACAGACCTCATGTACCCTGTGTCATGCTGTGTATTATATAATAGAACTGTTGCTAAAAACTGCAGGCTTATTACCCAGCAAAACAAAGCATTTAATTAAATGAGATGATATAGTCACAAGCTCAGTGTGTAACAAGCTTTTTTTCTGCTCTTTGTTTTCTCTCAGATTTGTAGATGGGTCATAGGATTGTACATAATCAACTTTCTTTAATACTGGAATGATTTTTTGTGTCTTTAATACTCAAGAATTTTCTGATTGAAGCCTCATGTACATGTTTGTTATGAGATTGTTACAACTAGTTCATATTTCAGTGCCTTGGGTCAAGGTTTTATGGCTGTTTTTTTTTTTTTTAATTTAAGTTTGTCTTTGTTTAAAGGATGCTGATGTGAAGAATATACAGCCACACTGTTAGGGGATCTTGTATCTTTGGATACCTGTTTTATGTAGTATTAAGATCTGTACACCCTTTGTTTTGTTTTTCATTCAGATTTCAAATGTGCTCTTCTTGTCTGAAATGCTGTCCTCTCAGGACCGTTTTGCTAAGCACTACGCTGAAGGACTTGATGGGTGTGGCTTAGATCTGGAATCAAGGGTTAGAAGGTCATACTATGTCTTGATCAGACGACTCATCGACTCCTTTCAAGGAATTAAAAAACATGAATTAGAAAGGTTTGTGATTGCATCTTCTCATTGGTTTGGCTAGCAAAAAATGCAGCAATTTATTGACTCATTAGTCGAACACGTGAGTTTGGGGCATACCAATTCTTGTTGTAATTAGGAAGATGGATTGTTATAATACAAATACTGGTTTTTAGGTCAACCTCTGTGTAGAGCTGTTAACACATTTTTTTTTTCTGATTCATTTATTATAGTTTTATATAAAAAATTTAAATCAAATTTTTAATTCTATTTATGACATATTTATTACAGTATATGCCTCTTTATTATTTTATTTGTATCGTATGTTTTTATTGATAGGAATGTAGCTAATGCTTATGACTTCATCCAAGCTTGTCTACTTCATTTCCTTGATACTCAGTGGCAGGTGAGTTCTATATATTGTATACATTCATAAAAACAGGATTCTATGAATTTAATCTGGCTAATTGGTTGGAATTCTCTGTGCCCGGAGAAAGAAAAAAAGTCAGTTTCTTCTGGGGCCTTTCTGTGTTAATTTGGACATTTTGTCCATTTTTGGACGCATGTACACAATATTTTTGTCCTGTATTTATCCTAAATTTGTCAATATTTTTAAGAGTTTTGTCGAGAGTGGTTTCTTTCACTGATTGTCCTGGCATAGGGAATAACCTTTATCACGACACAAACCCTCAATCAAATAATCAGGTAAGACATAAACATCTTGAGGTAATCTTCAGATGTCATATCAGACAAACATCTATAGAAGTAGATTCTCTTATGTCAATGACGCTGTATTTAATTGTTATCTTTCTTTTCGTTGCCAGCCATATGACTTCTCCTTTATTGCCGAAGTTAAATTGCCTCAGCTTTTCTTCAAAATTGCCAAAGGTAAGTTCTGATAACAAAATATGTCTGTAATTGCAATACAAAACTGAAAATTATAAACCATATTATAAACCCATAAAAATACATCATTTTAATGATCCTTGTATACTTTTTCTCTGTTTTGACAGAAACGGTAAAGATGCGTGACCGTACAGTGGGTGAACAGGAAGAGAACATAGAACTGAGAGATTATGAGAAGTGTAAACAGTGGTTTGAAGAGTGTAGTGTTGACTCTGGAAAAGGCTTCTATGACTGGTATCATAAACACGACGGGGCTTCATCACAGGAACGAAAGGTATAGTCTTTTTTGGCATTCTTTTTCTGTTTTAGTAGTTTTATTGATGCAGTTCAAATCTGTGGCATCTGTTTGATACAATTTAGTTTGAGGTTTAGCATGATTTATGAATGTCTATTATTGAAGATTGTGAGGCCACAAAACTTCAACATAATCCAGAGATCTAAATGTGTGGACGCATGATTTCCGTATGCCTTACGTCATTCTATTGCATGTCCACTGGCCTTGATCATACCAACACACCCTGTTTGTCTTTCAAATCATATACACTTAAAATGCTTTTAGGAAATGGTTTGCAAAATGAGGTGGCTACCAATGCACATTGTCCTTATGTATGAAACTGATTCGTATTATAAATTTTATAGGCTGTAAATATATATGGGTTTTTTTCACCTTTATTATTTTGAATTTGCAATTGCTTTATTTGATATAACTGTATATATTATAGTTAAAATGTTGATACAAATGCTTACAAGCTAGTGTTTTTTTATTGTACTCTAATATTGAAATTACCTTACCAGATGGAGTATCAACCAGTTTTGTTAGCAGGAAAACATGCATCCTTCTACATTTATATCTTTTGCTTTCAGCCAATACAAATGTTTGTAGCCAAATTCTCAGATTTATTGGATGTTGAGATAAGCTGTGATGGTTGTTCCGTTACCCTCCCTGGACGTAGATACCGCTGTTTACAATGTGAAGACATGGACCTCTGCTCTACTTGTTATGCTGGTGAGACAATCAACTAACTCACATATAGTTCATAAATGCACCAGGGATCCTATTTCAAACCTTTATGCCATTCTATGGAAGACTTCATGTATTTACACTATATCGTTTATACTTCAACAATTGTTGTTTGAGAGTCTCTTTACCTTCTCATTTGAAATATGTACAATCTGTTTGTCAATACCTTTTTCCCCACTCTGTCTCTTAACAAGTTTTATGCATCCAGATAACATAGTTTTTGAAAGTCTGTCAGAATTTTTCCCATTTTGGATGGTTTGCTTGAATGTGACAGTCTATGTCATTGTTTTGTTTAAGGTGGTGTGAAACCCAATGAGGAGAATGAGACGAGTGAACACTCAGACAGCCATGATATGGTCTACCTCATGTAAGTCGCACTTAAACTTCCTATGATTTAGTAGTATACTTTCTGCTTCATAATCATGATATAGGGTTTACCAGCTATTGCTCCATTTGTGAGAGGTTGGAGGGTGTAATGACAAGTATTGGTGTTAACAATGTGTCATGCCAGTTGTCAGGTTGATGTCTGACAGAATTTTCCTCATTGCTGTGCCATGTGTCTGAGTTTCTATAGTGTTGTACAAGGTATCAGAGTTTGCTAGGTGGATCTCACTATGTGGTGGAATTTAAGAATGCTGTACCTAGTGTCGGAGTTTGCAAGGTATTGTGCCTAGTGTCAGAATTT
This sequence comes from Mopalia vespertina, assembly GCA_030265115.1. Lineage (NCBI taxonomy): Eukaryota > Metazoa > Mollusca > Polyplacophora > Chitonida > Mopaliidae > Mopalia > Mopalia vespertina. Next base: position 31,212 of record JAQQZZ010079244.1, read on the forward strand.
ATAGGATGTCCAGGCTTTTTTGGATTTTGCAGGGTGTTGTACATATTGTCGGAGTTTGCTGGGTGTTGTGCCCAGTGTCAGAGTTTAAAGGTTGTCGTGCCCAGTGTTGGAGTGTGCTGGGTTTTGTACTAAGTGTAGGAGTTTGTCAGGTGATGGGCCATGTATCAGAGTTTAAAGGATGTCGTGCCTAGTGTCCGTTTAAAGGGTGTCATATCTAGTGTTGGAGTTTGTGGTGTGTTGTAGCAAGCACCAGCTTTTCTTCGGAAAGGCATTAAACACTGAATTGAAACTAAGCTGTTGGTTTTTGCCTTGTCAAATTAATAGACATGTCAAGTAAACTTATCAATGTATGCTTAGGTTTGAGTATATGGTATAAATCAAGCTGTTACCTTATTTGGGGTATACTTAATAGATATTGTGTCTCTGTGTTACAGGTACAAGTGTAACAAGTGCCAATCATTTATAGTGGGTACAAGAATTCACTGTAATGTATGTGAAGATTTTGACCTCTGTCTGGGATGTCACATTAACGAGTCATTTCCATCAGGGTAAGTGAGTGGTTTGTCTCAATACGATCTAATTGTTTTCTGTCCAAATAGATTTATCTTTGTAAAATGTAACAATCCACAGTAAATACATAAACAAGATGATGTAAATTGACAAGTAAGAATTTTATTTTTTGTCTTATATTAAAAATAAATTGTTGTAACTAGCAACACCGATTTTGGATCTGTGTCAAAATCACAACAGAGATCTTTGTCCCACAACAATTAAAGACCTCTATCCCTTTTTTTAAACTTTTATCAAAAACAACAGTTATATGTATTGTTCTTCTTTAAACAGTTTTCAAGCTGTCTACTCTGTTGACAAATTTTAGTAAAACTTCTCCTGTTTTTGTTTTGAGACTAATATCTAATCATTATGTTATAGACACACCGCAGAACATAATGTCACCAAGTTCCCAATGGTCAAATGTAAGTAAACCAAAATCGCTTTGTTTTGTTGTTACTATTTTTCTGATTCAATAAAATGTATGTTCTTCAGCTATCCTGCTTCAACCAGTAACAGTTTCAAGAATTGTGGATATGAATCTCTTGTATAATATGCAGCCTATTAAAAAAAATTTTTTCTTAAATATGTTGCTGTCAACAAATGTTAGCCTAAATAGGAACAAGTAAATAACTATATATATGTACCCCGCTAAACCCAAACACATGTCAATTAGTTGTGGTGTTTGCACATCGTCTTCCAGCATACAGTTTTACATGTCTTGTATCTTGTAAGGTTACAACATATGATAAAAACTAGTGGGAGTCTTGTATAGTCAGAAAGGGGGCATTGCAGGGGGTCCTCTAACGTCTAAGTGGTTGAGATTCGTGGCCTTTTTAGTAACGTCACACAGGATAAATGTGTGTTTGTCATTTCAAAGCACCACTATCATGAATATTTAATGGACCACTTTGCAAGGATTTAACAACCACCCTGTAAATATTGTGAAAGTCCCTTTAACTTCCAAAATAAAAAGAATCATCATATTGTTAGTCTTTACACAAGCCCACATGATGTTTGTATGTTTCAGTGAAGAATACTCGTCGTGAATGTGACACCCTTCTACAGGCTTACATACATCAACATGTGTGGTTGTTATACTCCACACTGGCTCTATGCCTGGTTGATTATATCTACAGCTCTGAGGAGGCACGAACTCACCAGGCTGACTACCAGCAGGAAGCCATACAGTTAAACAACCACTGTATTGATATAGCCATGCACTGTTTAAGAAAAGTCCCTGAAGAAGCAGAAGGTAAAGTTCATTTGTGAATTAACAGTACGTTCAAAAACAAAATGAACTACAGGAATCACTTCTGTACGGTTGGTTCAGGCGTAGTCTTGAGGGAAAAATGTTTTTTTTAAAATATATATGCTAAAGAGTAAGGAATTAGAGCGCTAGCCTTGCTAGCCAGAGATCCGAGTTCAATTCCTGGTGGAGGCAAGCAAAATCTTCTTTCCCTGCAATAAAACTATATTTATAAAAGATAAACCTATAATTGATAGTCAACTTCCCAAATGTAGATGTATTTACAGTATAAATTCAGTATTGACAAATTGGTTTGAAACTAAAGTCATATTCACTTTAATCAGTTACAAAAATGAATATCAACTGTGCATAGTGTTTATTTGTACAGCGCTTTCACCAGAAGTAAATATGTATTTTTTGTAATTTGTTAAGCTGAAGTAAAAGATGAATCTGGTAAACCTCTTGGTGACAGACAAGATGAGGCCTTCTCGATTCATTCACAGGAGAGGGTTATGGGATTGTTAGGAGCAATGGTGCCTCTAGTTGATCAGGTAGGTTCTATTGGTAATCATCTGTAAATATAGATTGTAGTGCTATGTGTGTAGTAGATACTTCACATATAACTTATATCTGAGTTCATGTAAAATTTCCTTTCATATCATGATTTCTCTTTTTTTTTCATAGCTATCATGTGAGTGAAATTAATCTAAAGTACTGTTCAACAGCTATGTTACACACAGTATGTTAAATACTATGTATTTCTTGGTTCATGTTGATTGCCATCATGGGAATTACAGGATTGGTATTTCTTACTATTTAATCGTGATGTCTTATACTTAAGTTGATAAATACAAACATCAGATTCACGTCCTTTAGTGGAAACACATCACTGTAAGACACAGCATGCTTTATCTTTAAGGGTGGCTGTTTACATAAAAATATAGTTTAAAAATCATTACTTTATCAAAAATTAATATTCTAAGCTTCAAAAAAAGAACTTCATACAGCTTTATCTTCTTTTTTTATTATTAACTAGCAATATTGCTCATACATGTACTCACATGTTAAAAATCACAGATTGCCTTTCCTTTGTTGTAAAGTTACATTATTCTGTTGTGGTAGTGTCAAAACTCTATTCATCTGTTTCAGAAATTAATGAGCGAGACAATGTACAACTTTAACACAGAGTCCTTCATCAGAGTTCTCTTTAGGATTGCTAAGTATGACAAATCGGACATTTTTTATGATATGCAAATTCTGTTAAACTTTAAATGGCTATAAACACAGGGCTAACCGGACAGCCCTCTAAATGGACAAGCTCAAAGATGTAATCTGGGGTGGATATTAATCATATATATGAGCTGCTAAGTCAAATAATTTCGTCAATTTCAGCAAAAGGTTGTTAGTATTAGCCCCCCAATTATTTAATATTTTCACTTTTTTTCCAGAGGTGAGAGTGGACACGAGGTGAACACTCAACACTTGGCCATGGGTCTGTTAGGACTGTTACTGACCAGAAGCTGTGGAAAGGTGAGGTTTAAAAGGACTGTAGATTTTCTGTCATCCATCATAGTTACAGTAAAAAAAACACAATGATAACTCGTACATTGCGTTGTCCAACATAAAAAATGGTGTCGTGAGTGTATCTGCATTTATTCTGTGGAAAGTGTAAATGTGTAAAAATCCATCGACCAGAGTCATTGTGTTTTTATCTTTATTCCTTTATTAATTTTTTGTGAGGCTTACAGCTTGTCAACACATATATTAAATACACATATGCATTGTTGATATATCTGAGTAATATTGAATGCAATTGGCAGTAAAATGGTGACCCTTGTTATCTGTTATTGTATTCTCAATTCCATATCTTCAATATTCAGTGACAGTCAGATTTGTAAGGTTTCTATTAAATTATTTAGATCACAGACGCAGCAGTAAAGACAGTCAGTAGTACCAGTTTGCCAGAGGATGCCATTGACGGTCAGATTACTGTTGATTATCTTTTTGACTTTGGGGCTTCATGTTTGGAAAAGTAAGTTCCTGTATATCGTAATAGTCCTTCAACTATTTAATTAACAATGAGAAACAGTGTATCTCTAGATGATCATGTGCCATAGAATTAAGTGGCTTTACACTATGACATGACTGACGTCTTGGGTAGATTCCTTCATCTTTTGAACTGGCACAGTCATAGGAGCAAAATAACCTCAAATTTGTGTAATTAACCTTTTCTTCAATTCAATTAATAAGGGCCCGTGGTTGAGTGGTTAGTGTCCGCCTGTTGAACCTACATTGACATACTGCCAATGGGTTAGAGTTCGTCTGTCAACCTCCGCTATATGAGGGAGTCACATGATGCGGTGCTGGTAATCAAGGGGGTGGTTTTTGTGAGGGTTTTTTTTTTTTACTGGTGGTTGTCCTGTCTTTTCATTGTATGTTGTCAGAGGGCTGGGTGGGAGCTTCTGGTGCTCTCCGTGCTAAGGGCAACATGAAGCGATCTGTTTGCGATGTCTTTGTATTGCATCCTGTGATTGTAGTGTCCTCTTTGAAGAGTTCAAACTAGATCAAATTTCAAGATGGGGCTACAGTGTAGAACAATCTAACTAAAATCAGATCCCAAAAATAATAAGGTTTTGATTTGTAAATTGTTTCCTTTTTCTTGTTGAAATAGCAATTAATCGTTCTTGCTAGATGTCACAACTTCTTGATTTCAATGGCTCAAGTATAGGAAACAAACTGTATAATCTGGTAGCAGGCCTTCAAACTTACAAATCCGGGCAGTATGTTTCAAGTACAGACATATTGCTTTACTAAAGGAACACTAATTTGTTGACAGAGCAAAACTCTTCATATTTTATGGTGGCATCGGTTACTATTAAATACACCGCTCTCATAAGTGAAATACCCTTGAGCTCGGCCTTAGACACCAATCAATTAATCAAACAACCTTACAATTCTGGATAAGAATCAATGTTGATTTAGTTTCAAGGCTGGATGCCAAGGTTTTTAATAATGTGTTTAGCAGTGCAAAATGACTGTGAAATGGAGATCCACAGCTGGATATAGGCCAGGGCACAGAGTATATTTATGTTATATTTATTTTAGGTGGTAATGGAAATACAGTCTTTAGTCATTTATATCTTCTAAGTTATATTCGTATAACTTGTATATCTTGTGGATAATAAAAAAAAAATCTGTTTTGCCTTTAGAAAGTTTATTTTATATTTTTTACTCATCTTTATAGGAATGGTTTAGACTGGGCCTGTTCACTGGCAGGTATCCTACAGAGACTGTATGTAACAGCAGAATGGAAACTGGTCCTCAAAAAGAAAATCTCTGATTGTATTGACAACCTAAAACAGGTGTGTGTGTGAAGGAAAAAAGAATAACACTTCTGTTGTAAGAAAAGTGGCAGTTTTTTCAGAAGTAATGTAATATAACTTTTAATTTCTGGATAACCACTTCTTGTTTTGTGATAGAACACAATGTTTCAATACATACAGTATGCCTGTATCTTCATAAAAATGTAACAAACATCCTTAAAGATAGGCAGTACACCAGACAGCAGCTAAAAAACTTACAAAGCTGTTATGCTAAAACCTTGCAGCTCATGTTTTTTTTTAAGCTAACAATTGTTTACAACAAGAACCATGTTTCCACTTTGTCCAAGTGTGTCAATGTTGCCAAAAAGTGAACGAGTGCTTGGTGGGAACTTCCTGTTGCCCTGGTGCTTTCAGATCTAAGGGGCAATATGAAGCTTTCCTGTTTGTGATATATTTGTCTTACTTCCTTTGATTGTCTTGTCTTTGTCCTGTCTTGTCTTTGTGTCATGCCCGTGGTGTCAAGGGTGGTTTCTTGCACCCATTGGGCTGGCACACCGCGTCATGTAAGTGAAAGTATGTCATGAAACCCCAATCAATCAATCAAACTAAAAAGTGAAACACCACCATGCTTTAGAAAAAGAAATAAAAACTATTTATACAGAATTGCGAACAAATAGCATACTGCTGTCATCAATAGATGAATATGGCTTTTATTGTAAGACTTGTATTAAATATCTCTGCTTTTGTTTTTCAGAAACCTGAGTTAGCTTCAATATTTGCCCTGTTTGTGATAGCTGGCTTCCCAGAGGTTTG